>WWPM01023463.1:0-10405 GCA_023279145.1 Glomeris maerens
TTGTTATTACATTTCGATACAATTCCTCTAAGATACCTACATATTCCTGTACTGGGACAATTTATTCAACATGTCTGTAAAAACTGTTACTTTACTAGACTATAAAACTGCTTGTAGGCCTACTTCGATATCGCAATTTCGCACTTTAATTTCCAAACTTCAATGCTCTTCATCTGCAATTTTTGCGCAAACATTATTGCTTCAAACTTCCTTTCCACGTGTTCAACCAATATGA
Organism: Glomeris maerens; assembly: GCA_023279145.1. NCBI lineage: Eukaryota > Metazoa > Arthropoda > Diplopoda > Glomerida > Glomeridae > Glomeris > Glomeris maerens. Next base: position 236 of record WWPM01023463.1, read on the forward strand.
TACGAAACAAAGAGGGAAAAATACAAGAAGGAGAGGGAAGTGCAGTTGACGTAAAAAATATTGGGGGGAAAAGATCTTTTTTTGGGCTGGCCGGGAAAAATCGATCGCAAAGTCAGTGAGATTTTTGTGTTTACCACAGAGGTGTTTGCTTTGCTCTTATATCAAACAAATACAACACGGATCAAACCTTATTCCCCCCCTTCTCCATATTCGGCACACATTAACTTCCCATTTCACACAACTGCAAGCAAAGAAGTCAGAACACATAAATACATCACAATTTAAAATATTCCCTGCAACCTCACTAAAGCTGATAAACGGCGAAGTGAATAATTCCCTTGCAAAGAAAGTTTCTCGTGATTGCCAAGTTACATTTCTTCCTAGCTCGGGTTTAATTTGGCAAAAGGAGATGGGGATTGCAGGCATCCAATCCAATGCAAGGTGATGACAAAAGGACCTTCCTTTTCCGACAGCATGCATGAGAATATAAGGACCTATAGACCTCTCATGTCGATTAACATCATCGAGCTCGGATCACATTTCTTCCTTATAATTTTCTTTCAAGGTAATCCAAAAAGATGGCATTGTTAAACGCAGCAGAATTTCAAGAATTTGGCACAATCAGCAGTGGAATTGCCAACATCGAGCTTTGTGAAACAAAATAGCATGGCATTCCTGATAAGGACTTGGTGGCAAAAAGATGGATATTGCTATTCAGTGACGCTCCATTTAGTTTTGTCACTCCCTCATAAACAGTCAGTATATAGTAAGGAGATAAGGGCAGCCATGACACCGATGTAACATGGGAGATCGACTCCGATGACTGGCAAACATTTCCTCCTGTATATACAACTTCCCAACAAACAAATTCCCGTCGCCATTTCACATTTATCAAACTAATTGATCGGTGCACATGCAAAAAGGCAGAGTCACTCGCAAGGCCTAAATGAATAGCAATTACTCGCTCCGTTTGAAATCTTATACAGCTTCTTGGTTGCCATGGCAATCGCCCATTAACCTACATAACAAGAAGTAAAAAGAAGAAAGGTCTCTATATAAAGTCAAACTCTGAAATACGTCCTTTTGCATAATTCGGGGGTCTAGGACACTTACCTTATTCACATCTATAAATAATATACAGCACATGACAACAACGACTTGGTTTTTTAATCTCAAGAAAGCTCAGACCTAAAGAACGACCAAATATGACATTTTTGACTTTGACTAGGAACTTTATGAGTGCAGAAAACAATGAAACAGCAATATAATTTCATCAAATAAATATGCAATATCGTGAATTCCCAAGTGAATAGGCAAGGACATCAATTGCTTTTATTTAATGGAACTCACAACGATGAATTATAAAGTAAACTCCACATTCCAGTTCTCCATCTCACCGAAAATATTGCACTTACAACACCCAACACTGGTCACATGTTTGCAATCATCACCATACAGTTAACGTGTTCAGAGGTTTACACAGCCCAACAATAAAGCAATTACATACAATATTGTCTGCCAGTGTATATTTGAATTTGAATTGTTTTCCCCGCGCTGAAGTCAGCATTTAGGGGGAACTTTTTCAAATATCAAATAATAGGGAGCAATTCAATTGCGCAACATATTAATTCCACCTCAATTTCCGTTGCTACATGCCCTACATTTCGCTGCTCAACTGAAACATTGCTTGCAGGCATTACAGCATATGAACCGGCCGTGTGTGATAAACGAACAGTCCGTCGAATAAATTAACCCTTTGCTTCGGTTTGAAACGCAAAAATATTTTCACCCCCGTGACGCAATGCATAACTTGAACTCGTCCCAAGTTGGATGGCAGACAACGAAACGGAGGAAGAAAGATCGATGATCCCTTCAGCACCATCGACACTAAAGATCAGCCACTGGTTGGACCCCAAAAAGAAAATTCAGCTGGCTTTCACGGTGCATGCATACAACAGAAAGCTGTCCATCATTTCACTAGGGATAAATCAAATCTCGGCACCGTGTTGTCCCTATAACTGGAAGTGCAGTATACACTGAATTGCCAATTGCCTATAACAACTGGGAACAAAACAGCCTATAGGTGAGACACATGACTATCTATACTTATGTCACATTATATAAACAGCTAGAAGTGCAGCAAAACCTTAATTCCTCATATATGCAGAACTAATTCAATGACGAGTGTTTGTTCATATATTTTGTTTTCTGTTTCTCGATTATGCCACATTGAAAAACTTCACATTTATTGCGAGGGCAATCAATGTTCAAATTACTCGTACAAAATCTTCTGTTGTCATCTCGGATTTTTATAACAAAAGTAAAGGCAAACCCAGTTGGAACTGAACTTCGTGCGCAATTATTACACTTCTAATCAATTCCACATCTCAATTTGTAGTTGATCGTATTTTCATCTTTATATCGCATTGCCCAAATACCTTGGTTTGTAACAAATCCGTGTACATAGTAAATTTCCCCAAGTTTTCCAGGTTATCCACTGGGCCAATGAGTTCCCTATATTTAATTTCCCCTGCTGTTAATTGTTCCTCGTGCTAATCATGAATCACAATTAATGAATACAAAAATCCCATTCAATGAAATGGTCCACGAAAGTACAGCAATCGCATTTCTCCTTTTGATTTGTGTCTGTAGCTTTATAGATCTCATCATCATCGATCATATTTCTTGCAAGCTACTGAGTTCTCTAATGGATGCATTCAACGTCTATGTATAGAAGGTCACAAAATGTAAGGCAATCAGCAGGCTTAAGTATCAACTTTCACCGATTCTAACACAAGAACTGAAACTTTTCAAAAGAAATTGCAAAGTCCATGTAAAATAAAGAAACTATGTTCACGTTTCGCGTCTTGTTATAATTCGCAAATTTGTAGTATATAGGCATTACTTGTACCAGTCAACCTTGACATCTCTTATTGCAATAGCACCATATTGGTAACCAAGGCCGGACATGACATTATTATCAAGCAACTTGTTGATATGCAGCAGCACTAAACATCTATGTAAAAACAACCAAACCACCTATCCATTCCACCAAATTCCGGGTTAAGAAAATAAACTATCGCAGAAATTACAAAAACCGACCAGATGCGTCAAGGGAATCAATAACTTAAAGGTGACCTGACAAGGTTTTGTAACATACCCTGAAAATGACACTGTAGAACAATCACCACAAAATAAGGAAACTACTTTTTGGATTTTTTTTTAATACAATTATCTCACGAGACATTCGCAGTTGAGTTGATGACGTCACTCAATGACGTTGACTCCAAGTATGGAAAGCCTACTTGCTCAAACCAGTTTCTGGTTGTAATAACCACCTGGGGCATTTCCACAGCACAGGTGCACGATCCGCCATTTTCCCTCGCTAATGCTCGGGCCTTTTACTGCTACGGATGGCACCCATACATGTACAAATTTGACACTTAGCAGGTGTATCTGCCTATCTACACCTGCTAACTGTCACTCCACTGTAGCAGATTCAACCGCTCACAGTTTGAAAATGGCTACACAGAAATATCTGAAAATTTGCAGGAAGGTTCCACATTATGTCAAATATATTTCCTTCAAATTTCATAAATATTACAAATGTCGAAAATTGCCATGTCAGGTCACCTTTAACCACAGACCATTTCTGTTCGTCGCCGATTTCTTTAAAAGTTATTAATAAAACTACAAGATTTTTTTTCACACATTCATATTGTCATCATTTGAAGTGCACATTCTTGTTTTCAGCGAATATAACCGAATTCAGAACAGAAAAGAGATGGCTACAAATCACTCAACAAGATACTAATATATAAGAAATAGAAATACCTATTTTCCCATTCATGCGACATTTGAATGTCCCAGCGTGAAAAAGAAACTGCTCAGCAATAAGTATATAGTAGGGGGAAAAGTGCATTATCGCCACATAGAGGATTGACAATATCCCCCCTGCAGGTCCATATATTGAAAATGAGAGAATATGCATTCAAATCTGGATTGCCATGAATGGCAAACGAAATCCACTGACACAAATTTAAATCTGTACTTGGATTTCTGCGCAAAAGAACTTCTGCATTTCACACGTACATATACTAGTACATACACGTAACCCAATCCCCACAAGCAGAAACCAATATATTTTTGCTTTGTAATCAAGTTTCTCACAGTCGTCCAAATAGTCACAGCCTTGAATATACGTACTACTACATATTATAAATGGCAAACCCCAAAGCTGATTGGCAATTTGTTAGGTTTCTTTCATCGAGGGAGAAATACATACTTCAAAACAAATGCAATCATTTAAGAAATTTAAAAAACTTTGAGAGTAATAAATGTGGCAACGCCTATACGACTGTCAAAAAAGGACCAAATACATTTTCACACCCACAAGATAAGCCAACTTTGTATATCCTACTTCCTTAGGGGAGTCATTATTTCAATCGACTATGAACCCATGAAATGAAATAAAGAAAGGAGCTCAAACTTCTATGTTATTCAATTTACAATTTAACACAAACATGTTGCAACTTCAAATCAAGAAATATGGCAGTTCGCATCCAAATTACAAAAATGTATCAACAGCTCATGAACGACCTCTTTCAAAGCAAGTATAGTACATGCAGGCTAACAACATACAACAAAAACTCGTGTACAGCCATAATGACAGGGATTTGATTCCAATCTGAAATTATAATAATTTGTAAATGTAGGACACAGTTGGCACGTGGTACATATACATAGTATGCTTACAACTTGCATTCACATTTTAACCACTACGAGTGCCATTAACAGAGATTGATGCGTTAAACAAGCTTGGGCTGTTCATAGATCCAAACGTGGGTTGGCATACCTATTTATCTTGAGCACTTGATATAGAGAAAGCCTTTGTAAAGAAAGTAAAAGCCTTCAAATACTTAGATACGAGATTATAATGAATTGACATTTCTAGTCGAGGATTCAGACGTGCATTATGCCTTATCGAAATATCAACAAAAAAGACACCCTAATTAGGAAATCTTATACATCCACTGAATATACAGGGTGGAAAAAAAAGTCTTGCCTGTTTGGAAATAACGTTGCGAGTGATGATTCTAGGTGAATTATAAGTATGCAAAGTTGGTCTACACACTGGGAGACGTCTGTTTATTATGATTTCACATGTGGCCTTGACGCCCGCTTTCAAGGCCATTCGAAAACTAATTTTGTTAGTTTTGCCGATAGGGGCGTAGTTTCAATTTAGGGAATGTTGCCAATTATGTTCTGAACACTTTGGTGAAAACAGAGTTGAAATCGGCCGAGAAACACGGCAGATATGGGCAGGTTATTTTTGGTGCTGCCCCTTGAAATATTCCCTGCATGACAACCGTTTCACTGCATTTGCTTAGATGCAAGAAATAAGTTAGGGGGCAGCAGCAAAAATAACCTGCCCATATCTGCTGTGTTTCTTGGCCGATTTCAACTGTTTTCACCAAAATGTTAGAACATAATTGGGCAACATTCCCTAAATTGAAACTACGCCCCTATCGGCAAAACTAACAAAATTAGTTTTCGAATGACCTTGAAAGCGGGCGTCAAGGTCACATGTGACGACATAAATAGATGTCCCCCCCCAGTTTGTACACCAACTTTACTCATACCCATAATTCACCAGGATCATCACTCTCAAAGTTATTTCCAATCAGGCAAGACTTTTTCTCCACCCTGTATGTCTCTAGTCTATACAATTTTGTAACATTGCAATTTCCTCTTCTGAATGTATTAAATATCACTTGAATTAAATACAAAACATACAATTCCATGACAAATTAGGAAATGCGCGAAAACATTTGAGACAAATGTCACCTTGTTGAACTGCATTAAATTGATCACCAATGTTTAATATTTCTGTACTAAAAAGCACGTTCTTGGCGATTTTAATTAAAGGTCTACATTACAAAACGATACAATGTTTTATCGTTTATATATTTAAATAATGATACCAACTGGAATGCATTTGTATTCACATACAGCATATCTTTCCATCTGGTTGAATTGCAATCTATGTGCAAGCCTGCATGCAATTCAATTTGTAAGCAAAATATTTCCTACCAAGAAAAGCAGAACCATGCACAGGGCTACATAATATTCCAGTCACATATCATTGCTATATTTTTATATTTTTATGGCATAATAATTCAAGATCTGCTGCATATGCGGACATGTGTTTTTTTTGTTTACTTCCACACATGCAATACATGACATAATGTGCGGTTGGAAACGTTTCTTAAAATTTCCTTTAAAGAAATTACAGGAGGAATTTACGTTGTTTATAGCAGCCTAAGAGAAAAATAAATCCCAAAATCTATTCTCGCAAGACCATCGTATTTTTGCAACAAACTATGACATGAAATGCACCCCCTCCAATAATAATTCTTTCACAATTTATGTCAAAATGGTATCACAAGACATATTATAAGCCTGAAAGTTGCACAAGTTGGACATTAACCCATCAATTTTATAAGAAAACTCACATATACTAATCCAAAGTGTAACTCACAACTAGGACTGATTTATATTTGTAAAGAGCCATACATAAATTTTAGCTAATGGGTTGTTAGTAATCACCTATCATATGATTAGCTCATTATTTCTGTTACAACAATCTTCGGAAATCCATATAACATTTGTTGAATTCACGTGTACTATTTGGAAGAGTGAAAAAGTTTCAAAATGCAATATTAACTGATCGATGAGTCTGTGGTTCAGTGCATTTTTAATTTCACGCTGGATGACATCGGATTAAACAGGAAGCAAAACTCTTCAAAATCCATTGCATACGAGGCTTCACATAGAAAAATCCATATGCTTCACTGAAATGAAAAGTCAACGCTGCGATCTACAAAAAGTAATAACAAAAAAAAACTTTGTCACAATCTCCGTATGATATTTTGCAACAAATTCATTAAATATTTTTTCCAAATTTACTTTGCAATCATACAAAAGTACAGGAGGGAAAATGGCAAATATACTAGTGCCATAATGACCTCATTAAAGTTGCATTGATATGTGCTTAGAAGTTGGTATAATGTGAAAACTGCACACTTTAAAAGCAAAACATTACAACATTTCCACCAAGAATCACTTCACTACATTGATTGACAACTACAAGAACTGATACGGAATGCATTCAATTGAATTGGAGAAAGATGTGAACGCGAAATCGATATTCAAAATGGCGCCCCTATACAATATCATTGCTGCGTGTCACCCATTTCACATTCATGTGTCAAATTCAAACAGATATATCACTTTAAACATAAGGCCACAAATGCATCATTGCACTTAATATTCCACGGCTTTTCCCTGCATGGCTATAACTTCAAAAGTAATTGCAATTTACATTTGAAATTCTAAATATTTCTGTCATTTATTGGGGAGAAATGTTTAGATAAATGGCGCACTATATGCTATATCTTTTTCGTGTCCTTCTTGGTTCAAATATTTCAGTCCTACATAGATATTTTGTCTTTCATGCACGACCACGCCGCACAAACATGCTGAAAATAATTTCACTAACATGTTTAAACTTTGATGTTTCGTGTCATTCAATACTCCACGTAATGATCTCTGCAACAGCATTAGACATTGCTCACTTGGTTGTATGACACTTGATGATACTAACGACTTGATCATGATTTCGCCTGGATCAAACATTATATTTGAAATTTATCTAATTAAAATTGTCCCCTTGCAAAGAGGTAAGATGCGTGAAAATGTGAAATGTAAAGTTCTGTCTATTCAGGAAAACATATTAAAAATCCTATTTGCTAAATAAAGAGCGAGTTAATTATAATTTGTTTTCAATATCTGAAACAAGGAATCAGTGGGCCTGATCGTTTCTTGATGATTGGAAAAAAACAATATAAATATAACTTATTCTTTAATCAGTAAATAAATTATATTCATGAATAGACATATTTTTCACATTTTCATTCATCTTACTTGCTTAAAAGGAGGGACAATGAGATCAAATTCAAATATAGTGTTTGATGCAGGCGAAATCGTGATCAAGTTGGATCTACAATTTTTATAATATGCAAATAAAAAGAACTGACAAATAACATATGCTTTTAATATTAAAATTTGGCTTATACTTTATCAAAGTGTTATATTTACATGACCACCACAGTATGGTACCAATTTGAACCAATGAAAGGAGCCAGAAGGAAGTATAGCTTAACTGATAGGGAAACTGTTTAGGAAGGAGAAAGAGGAGGGGTCTGCAACATCCCCAACCCGAGTACATCATCACTTTACCAGTTCCTTTTGTGAGACACACACTGCAACATAGTCGCACCAGGATATACAGTTCTTCTTTTACAAAGTCCTACTTGCATAGAAAGATTAAAAAAGACATTGAGAGGATTTGGAGCAAAATCTGAAAATGCCCGCTGCACAGAGATTATTGGATTTGCTGCAACACATTATCGAGTTCATCCATAGGCTATCTGATCTTCTGCCTCGAAGGGAAAGGGGCCCTGCACAGAATGATGTCAGATCTGAAACGGTCTCAAGTCCTTTGTAAGTATTTAACTTGCATTTGAATTCAAAAATATTCATTCTATAAACTACAACTGTAAACTACAGTCAACCCCGCATAACTCGATATGCTCGGGGAAGGAGGACAAAAAAATCTTATCGAGTTATCCGAGTAATGAGTTATCCGATACTGCAAAAAACAAATCCACATTCGAATAAAGAAATCTGTGATCTTTGTTTGCTTCTCCTTGAAAAAGAGCTTCATTTTCCAAAAAAATGACAGCTGATGATTTCATATTTTCATATTTTGGTGGATGGGATAAACACATGTGCTTCCCTATACTGTCGGTAGTCTGTGCCAACAAAGGTCGCACTTTTTTGCGCAAATGGCATAGGGCACGATCATTTGCAGGGCAATATTGAGTTATTTATTACTGCGGGCAGCATATATTTATACTGAGGTAAGCGAGATTGAGTTAACCGGGATTTTTAACATGCAAAGGCCTATATTAAAAGTTGGGACCCGGCAGATTTATCCAGTTAACTGATTTATTGAATTAACCGAGAGCGAGTAACACGAGGTTGACTGTATTTAGACTGCGCATATGACAAAGACCTCTCATTTGAATATATATTTACAGAAATTACTGTAATTCAACATGCCAATGAAAAACATATTTCAGGTTTCACTGTACATAACAAGAAACTACCTCAATTTATTGCAGCATGTTTTTCACATTACCTAGCTCATGGCCACATAATTAATACGTTGTCACTGCAAATTTGGGCAACAAAATATATAGTAGTGTCTATATACGGATAGCATAGTAATAGGGTTCAGTTTCATCTGCACATTGCGAGTCTACTGTAGTAAGCCGTTGGAATTCAGATTAGTTTTTTGGCTAGGTGAAATCTGCCTTTTCTGAAACGTCAATAAGAGTCAAGTTACTTGAAAAAGGAGTGTCTTAGTCAATGAGCCCTTTATATTGACGCATAATGAAGCGGGTGACAGCTAATTAAGCGCTATCTATTCTGGTATGTGCATATCACATACGCAATATAGCCGTACTTTGATAAACAAATGCAAGGAAACTTGGTTTCTACTTCGACCAGATACCAAAAAATTAAACAGCTTATCTATACGTATTTCATTCATTCCGTTAAAATCCCCCAGAAATTATTAAACACGTGCTAACTCACCAAATATTATAAACAACATAGCACGTACAATTAATGGATCTTTTTAAAGGAGATTTAGGATTGATATTTTAGTTAATTTCAAACTCGCTTGAGAAACGTGAATCTTCCAAAATGCAATTTACAAGAGTATACACTGTACACTGTACTAGATCGTCATTGTCCTTTTGCAGGATATCCTTTGATTTCAATTCGTCAGGAAATTGGCCATGCAGATAGGAACTTTGGTCACGAGCTCAGTGTCACACAATTAACATTCAAGACGATATTTTTATAAAAGTTTCACAGAAATAAGAATGCAATTTAATATTCATAATTCATTCCCTATTGTAAAAAAGACTGATTTGCAACAACATCAATTAAAAAGTTGCATGCATATCTTCATTATAATCTCGTTCAAGCAAGTCTACGTAAACACAAATTAAACTGATTTACTTCTCCATATTTGCT
>WWPM01023465.1:0-30754 GCA_023279145.1 Glomeris maerens
ATTTGCAATGCAAAAAAATACCTGGCTAATAGGATAAACTTGAAGTGCATCCATACCAATTCTTGGATTGTAAACTTTTAACTTGCAGTACCCAGCATCAACAACAAACATGATACCGTCAACTAAAATATGCAATTAAATTATCCATTTGTGTTGATACACAATACAAATTTACAACAACATTCATTCTACATGGCACAGTTTTTAATAAAAAAAACTATGCTAACTTGAAACTCAATCTAAAGTGTTATTACCTGTTAACGAGGTTTCAGCAATGTTAGTTGCCACAACACATTTCCTGATCCCATCTGGAGCTTTCTGAAATATTTTCGCTTGAAGATCACTAGGAAGTTGGGAGTATATGGGAAGAATTGCAAGTTGTGGAGCATCGTCTATTTCCGCAAGTCTCTCTAAAATGAACACAAAACATCTACCGATTAGACATAAAATAAACTACACCATGGAATACGCCTAACATATACACATTCACTAATTACCAGCAATGAGTTCACAAGTAACTTCAATATCCTCTTGACCTGGCATAAATATCAGAATATCACCTGAAAATGTAAAGTCCACACGTTAGTGAAGTGTTTTATCGTGAACAACTACACAAGACTCGCACCGTTAGAGGGTTGTAAGTGAATTTGCAACGCTTGCTTCACAGCTGAATCAACATAATCTTCAACTGGGTTTTTACTGAAGAGTATGTCTACTGGAAACGTGCGGCCTGGAATTGTGTAAGTAGGTACATTGCCAAAAAACGAAGCGAATTTTGAAGCATCCATGGTTGCTGATGTCACAATCAATTTCAAGTCTTGCCTACGGGCAACTACCTGCAATAAAAGCAACCAACTGAATACCAACGAACTGCGAAACAAAATGAAATAGTTTTTCAACATAGAATTTGTCTCATACCTCACGCAGAAGACCAAACAAAACATCGGTACTAAGAGATCGTTCGTGGGCTTCATCCATGATAACTGCGCTGTAATTGTCCAAATCAGACTCCCTCAGAGACTCTCTCAAAAGGATTCCATCTGTCATATATTTGATCACAGTTTTCTATTGAATCAAAATGAGGGTACTTGTTAACAACCACGAAAATATGTACTTCATTTAGACTAAAACAGGGTTGCTAACTAAATCTGCAAAATAGATTTCTATCATTTTTCCAGAGCCATTCGTAGTAACCCTGTAAAACAAAGAAACAAACTCACCTCGCTAGTGCAATCCTCAAACCTAATTGCATAACCAACTTCTTCACCCAGGACTGAATGCATCTCGTCAGAAACTCGCTTAGCCACCGACATGGCTGCAACACGCCTTGGCTGAGTGCAAGCAATCATGCCATATTTGCTATACCCATCTTCGTGAAGGTACTGAAGTGAAAATATCGTAAGTTCCAATTCAACAAGCCTGCATAGATGTGTAACATTTGTGCGCAAAACCGAAACTTACTTGTGTGAGTTGAGTAGTTTTACCTGAACCAGTCTCTCCAACAATAATAACAACGCTATTATCTCTGATAATATTCAGCAACTGCAATAATATAAAGAATCATACAATTCCCGAGTCCTGCAATGACATGAACAGAAATTTTATGCTTTACATACCTCTTGTCTCACAGCAAACACAGGAAGGTACTGTCTTTGTTGCTTCAGGGTGCGGCGTTTGGCGAAATCACTCACAGCCTCGGAAGATTTCATGTGCTCAGCAAACTTATGATCCGACTTATAATCGGTTTCACCTTTATCATTCAGCTTATCGTCCTAATATATAAATGAAAAATACAGCAATATTGATAACTAGAATTAACATATAAGACAGTTTCAGACATATTTTTTAGAGACTGAATCGCGCAGTTTAAACATTGGTGGACTGCTTAATAACAACCCTTATTGCTTATCTCTTATTGGCTAATAAGCTGTACTAGATGGTAAATTTTCCACAACCAAACATAGGGCAATTTTTAATACGCAGGGCGTATCATATTGATTTAAATTTTATTTTAGTCATGCGCTGACCTTTGTAATCGTTCTCTATATTGTCCAATCATACACTAACAGTTGTGACAAATCACGCTATACGTATTGTGAAAAGCTTTTAACATATTGTCAAGTGCTGCCACCAGGTGGTGAAATACTGTACTGTACAGTTAAAACTGCATCGACCAGTCAAATGCTGGGCCATGGATTGTGGAAATAAATAAAGTGTAAATCAATATGATACGCCCCTAGTACATAAAGAAAGGTTGAACTATAATTGAACTTCATGCACACCTTTTCTTCCACTTTTTTGATTCCCATGATTTCTCCAAGTTTTGTACCCGCAAGTTCCCAGTGCTTCTGCTGGGCTTTTTTCCTCTCCTTTTGTTCCCTGTGTGCTCTCACAGCAACAGAGCCTTTCCTTGAAATTATGGCCATATCTGACGTGGGGTCCTAAACCAACAAAATTTATGCGAAAATTAAAGGTTGTTAAAGTAATAAAAACCGACTGATAAAATAAGAAAGAATAATAAAAACATACCTATACCTTAACAGGAACAATAGGTTCCGGCTGCTTTGTGAACACAATTCTTCCATCCAAAAATGGAGGGACAATGTTGTGGACAATCAAATGAACACGCGCTTCATTGACTTCTTCAAAATCCTCGTCGACCTCCAACCGCTGCACTACACCACTTGTCAACATTCGATTCGTCTCCCACATTTCATTGTCCTAAAACATGAAGTAACATCGAGTTAAATGTAAAACGGAATGTACAATCTGAAATATAATTACGTACTTTGTTTATTTGACGCTGCTGAGCAGACATCCTCTTCTTTTTCTTCTGCTCAATAGACTCCTCTTTCTTTCTCATGTACTCTGATGACATTCCGGCAAATGGATTGTGTTCTTCATCATAGCCTTCATCCATATTGTACCATTCCCTGTCAATTTTCTTTTGCTCCTCTTCCCATATGCTTTTCTCTTCTTCAGTAGTCCATTTGAAATTACCATCTTTTAAAACACAAAAAATATAAAATTAGATTTGAGTAGGAACACAATCTGGAAAAAATGTAAATAACAATCACAGCAAAATGCTTTTACGCGAAATTCAATTTCTTTAATTATAATTATCTATAGAAATTCTCACCTTTTCCAACCTGAGGAGTTGCCCCAGTGCTCTTGCGGTCATTTGCCCATGCATTATATTTGTGGGTTGGGGTGGGTAACGGTGTATTTCTCTTATTAATCCTGAGTTACCAAAGTACACGGTAAGCATACAACAATGGGAACTAAACAAAAACTCTTAACAGTTCCATACAGTTACCTTTCAGACCGCTTCTCTCTCCATTTTGCATCACTTCTATCACTACGATCAAAATCTCTTGGTGTAGAAGATGGTGTTGGAAGATCCCAGGCGGATCTTTTGGACGGAGTGGGTTCATCATCATCCCAATTAGAACGTGACGGTGTATCTGATAAACAATGCGAAATTTTCAATATGTACACTGTCTAATTTTTTGTCAAACTAAGTGAATTCATGATTCATTTACCCCTTGGTTTTAGTCTTGGTGTTCCAGGATCATCTTTAAATCGTGTAGGAGTTTCATCCCAATCCCGGCCACCACGAAAGCTTCTGGAATCTTGCGAGTCGCGTTTATCCCGCTTGTCGTGGTCTGCAAATTTACCACGTTCGCTAACAAATTGCTGTGATACGCATAAATCGCACAGCAGATTTATCCCGAAAGTACCTCGAGAACGACTTCTCCTACTACTGTCATTTTCGGATTTCTTCTTTCTGCTTTTCTCGTTTTTCGATGAAGACGCAAATACACCTCTGTGATCCCGATGCCGAATTTTCTCGTGAAGCTGTTCCCTGAAGGCTTCATTGACACCACCCGTATATGAAGGAGTTTCTACTCTTGTTGCTCGGTAATTTCTGTTCGCGTTTTAGGCTTATTTTAATCCCACATTTGTATTCGCTTTATTCAAATTTAAGCAATCAAGAACTTTAATAACCTTTGTATGGTACTTTTAATACGGGGTTCGGCAGCGCTCTCATCTGGTGAGTCGTCATCTTCCCATTCATTTTCGTAACTTAAAAGCCGACTCTTGATTTTATTGGCGTTGTCAATTTCTTCCAGCTCTTTTTCACGTCGCTTTTTAGCAGCAAGCACGTCCAGGCCAAATATCGAGGTTTTTGGCAGCGGACTTCTGAAAGTATTACCCTCTTCTTCTTGGACTGGTTTCTTTTTGATTATCAAGCCACCAATCTGCTCCGAAGTGCTTCCCTCGAGTCGATGAACAGAAGGATCATCAGTTTCCATTTTGCGTTTGCACAACGTCCGTTTCGTAAAGGTCTTGAGTAGTCTTGAGCGTAGAAACGTTTCCGCACAGTACCGCCATCTAACGAGAAAAACCTAAACTAATTAGAAACTTATAGTACATGGGATGAGGGAATGAGACTTAAATGCATTGGGGCAGACAATTAATATTTTAATATTTGTAGTTGATCAGCAGAATAAATGTTTAATCGAAATTATATATAGAGATAAAATGGTTTCAATGCATTTGCTTCGATAGGTTGGTAATGCAGGAAATTTACGTTAAGGGGCAGCAGCGAAATCAACACGGTCATATCTACTTTGTTTGCTGGGGGATTTCAAATCTGTTTATGCCAAAATGCTCAGAATATGGTTGGCAACATTTCCTAAATTGAAACTATGCCCCTATCGGCAAAACTAACAAAATTATTTTTCGAATGGCCTTGAAAGCGGGCATCAAGGTTACATTTGACGTCATAGAAAGATGTCCCCCAGTGTGTAGTCCAACTTTGTTCTTGCTCAAAAGTCACCTAGAATCATCGCATGTCAATGTTATTTCCAAACAGGCAATACTTTAATTTTTACACCCTGTATATGAAGCGCACATATTTTCAAAACTTTATGCTAATTGAAAACGGAACACGAACACAGAAATTTATTTGTGTACTACGCATTCCAAGGAAATAAACTGCGAAGTGCCATGGCTACAAACTTTTATGGCATAAACAGATTGGCGTCAGTTGCTAGTGAAGTAGTAAAGTCAACAGATGGCGCTGGCGCCGACTAGACTTTCTATACTATAGGAAAAAGTTTTGTAATCAATAGAAATATATAGTTTATTGACACTAATATCGAACTGCGTTGGACAGGCGTGCGATTATGAATTTCAACACAAGATGAGACAACTTTGTCACTGCTTGACTGCCGTTTGCAGAAAACATCAAAATACGCACACGCAGAAAATAAATTGTACTAGATCAATTATTAATTTATAATATTGAACATGAATAATTTAATAGTTCAAAATTTACAAAAAAAAACAGACTGTGAAGAATATCCTCATATGAACCTAAATTCCAGAGAATAAGGAAATTAATTTACAAATATTGTTTTGGAAATATTGATTATTGAGATTTGTTTGGATTGATATTGGACGAGCATAATCTTAATGGCAAGCCTCTTCTTGCAAGTTCCCTATATAATCCTATAATTGCGAGATAATATTTAAAATACAAGCCTTTATTGCATAGTTCAAAAATCTAACAGGAAATTCTTCAGTTATGTATACAATAGATAGCTGATCCTCAGATGTGCTTTCAAAGGTTGCATACTTTGTGGGTTTGCATGACTAAGAAGTTTTGAGTGAAAGTAAATTCTATGGGGGAAAAATCCGAGAAGAATGAAGATATAGCACCTTGCTGTGATGGTCGGGAAAGTCAGTTGTCAACTATTGAGTCCATTGCATTTCTTGAAACAAAGGTTGACAGAAACGTGACTGGAACTGATACGTGCGCTGCAAGAATACCATTTCAATTGCTACCGAACAACTCCATAATGCTTATGTGCCAATTCCTTTTGCTCAGTTGAATTTGTGTTATAGACAAGACCACCGAGATACTTGATGGTATATAAGTTAGCCTCTAAACGAAACATAAAAAAATAAATATATCGAAAGAATTGCTCAATAGTTTATTATAGAAATGCGTACGTACGTACGTTGACCATGTACGCAATTGTCGATATGGACAACCTTTGAAAGTAATATCGGGAAAAGTGTAAAACAATTTATACCGAATTTTAATTTTAACTCGTACTCACTCATGTTGGAAATGAGGATGCACAGTAGATTTCGCGCTGTGTATAGCTCCATATATGAGGCTTATAAGCATAGAATATCACAAATGATTTTATTATATTTGCGCAGCATCAGGATGTGTACTTAGATATTGCATCGACAGTGTTCGAAATTATAGATGAAAACCACAAAAGCATGTGATAAGTATGGCACAGGCCTGCATGTTTAATAGCAGCTGCATCCAGCATTACCATATACCATATATACCCATGGGTTTTAGCCTCCCTATATAAGGTCACTTCATACTTCGCGTCAAATATCGACTCATTCATTGCATTCATCCGCGGCTGTCCGATGAAGATCGACGCAGAGTACTCTTGAGAAGCAAAGAAAATATTTTGTTAAGCGCCCGAATGGTTATTGCTATACGACCCTATACAGTCACATTGATGCCTCACCGAGCTTTTCATCTCGTTTATAAACTTAATTCACATCCCATGTTGCCTCATCTGCAATTTAACGGAGCAACTACACAGCCTAAACTGCCACATTCTGCCAATTAATAATAAATAAATACAATAAACACGATGTATAAGTACGTGTTTACAGACCGTGGCTATACGAATTGAATATTGACACAAAGTGGTTGGAGAATAGGGTGAACTATAATTGTAGCTTTTGGAGCACCTGTGCAATGCTTTGCAAGCTTTGCATTACCAGTCACGTGCACCACCTTAAAGTCCCATAGTATATTTAAGTCTCGTCAGAAAGTCTACATTTGGGTGGGGCATGGTTCAGCAGGGATTATAATATTTATCCCACTTTACGCGATCTCTTTGGGTTTAGAAGATGGGAGGATAGGAGGATACCTGCTCTTTGAGTTGCAGGTGATGTACACAGTCCAATGGAGACCTATGACAAAAGAGCCACCACGTGCAACTTTGCCTGGCCTCACCATGGAGTGCACTTCACCAGGTTTCCTGTCATTTCCACCAAGTACGTTCCAATGAAACTTGCAGGTACAGAGATGGATATAGCTTATAATCCTAAATCCTACTATGGTTCCCAAGTTCTGGCTAAGGAACACATTTGGAACCTTCTAATAGAGTTAAATTTATCTGTATATAGTGCAGCGTTGCAGTCACAATTTGTTGCTCTATCAAGCGCCGTTCTCTCGCGTACACATGCAGTACATACCATGTGTATGTACAAATGTCGCATTTCCGTTTAAACAATACATGCATATATCCTGAATGTATGGGAAATCTCAACATGGGACAAAGTGTCACTTATTTCCGTTTCAAACAGCAGGAGTGAGAGGCCGAATCGTTGCACAGAACGGAAACGACACTTAATGGGGCTAAAGTCATGGGGTGGAGCGATATACGAGTCCTATATGAGAGAGAAGCCCTTTGGCTTTTCTCACTCCCTATGGGCTCAATTTTCAGCCATGTCCATCTTGTCTTCACTTTCCTTCCTATATAATTAAGATGGTGACATCAAAGAGCCTCCATCCATCCGATTATCTGCTCATTTGCGCAGTAGCAAAGCGGCGAATAATGAGTATTTTTTTAGTTCATTATAGTGTATAAGCAACTAGTACTTGAGTTAAATAGAACAAAAGCTGCTTATCATTTAATTTATTGATATTCATCCTTGATGTATTTTACATAATACATGATGAAACAGCACAAGTGCTAAGCTAATAAAATTTTTGAAAATATCATGGACTTAAAGCACTTTACATGAACTACAAATACTCTATATCCTTTAATTTATTTGGGAATCCTGGTGATGATGTTATTTTTATATATAAGATGTGGCTAAATACACGGGGGGTACTTGCAGATGTTTCCTTGTTAGTGGCAAAGGTGTCATAAACACATTGAGATAAACAGAGCGAAACCATTATAGGAATTGGCTGTGGGTCCTACGAGTAGCATATGCAACTGTCACACTCGCATCTGGCAGGATTTACTAAACGGGATTACGAGTACAACATGCACTCGTGACGTTAGCGACGACGAAAGACAACAGCCAGAAAAAGTGCAAGCTCAAAGAATGCATTTGAAGAAAAATGACTCGGGATGATTCATTGCCTCATTGGACCTAGCTTGCAGTACATTTTTTCGCACACACGGGATGGTGTGAGGGAAACGTGCGCGATTGTTAAACCCCGGTCTGGTTTCACACTTCTTCCAGAACTGCATGCGTCTGAAGCCTCTGGTCGTCGTCGACAAAATCTCACTATCCCATGTACACCAACATCCCTTGTCAATCACTTGCGAGGTGTCGCTATTTCTGGACGGTACCAGCTAAAGCTTGGAAAAAAGTTTCCCGGCCTCAATTAAAGATGAGTGACTGGCATTTGGCGAGCGACGAAAAGAAAAGAACCACCTGAAAACGTCGCAACGTAATCCAAGAATCGTGATGCCGCGATCATATACATACGTCGTGTATTGTTCATGCATAGACTAAATATGTCAAGCTGTTTGCAGGGCGAGTTTGACTTCAGAACGTAAGCAAATGGGGTGCTAGCCGTAAACAATAATCAAATGCCCCTGCATATTTTTTTATAGACCAGCTCATCGCTCAAGCGCGCTATAAACGCACGTGCAATTTATGACACTTTACAGCACCATTTTTTTATTTCTGTGTAGCTGGACCATGTTACGTCATTAATTCATGTCAACGATAACAATTTGTCTCAATCTGTCCCAGCTCCAAACGTCAAAGTTGAAAACATGTAGCTTGCAAGGTTTTTCTCCCTTGGCACCATAAACAACTTGTAAACTCATGTCTTTGTATTAGCCGTTTCTATATATATTTTTGGCAATTCCCTCAAAGTATACGACACATTTACATTTATCCTTAGCCCTACACAATGATTTTTTGAGAGCAAACTTTTACTTTTTCCATTGAATCAGTGATTGAACTACAAAGTTACTGGATGTTGTTATGCATTGCATCCGAAGTAACTTGTGCTGTTATAAAACATCTGCATGCTATTGTAATTCTAAAAGCTTCAAATGCATTTCGCCAATCTTGCATGCATGTTGTGTATACAAGCGATAAATTGGTGGCAACAAGCAATTGTCCACATGTCCGGCTTTGTATGCTAACCCGTTGTCGCTCATCAGTGCCAGTTATTCAGTTTCCCTGTGGCGACTGTAATTGGGCAGAAAATGGCGTCCATCACGTGACACTCACTGCACGTGTGACGGATAACTCTGGCAGTGGCCACATAGTGCCAAGGAAACGAGAGGTTGCTTTTCGAAAAAGATTGACGTGACTCAAGCGCCCTTTCTGCCTTATCCTAAAGCCTTTGCACGTGTGTACCTCGAGGTGGTCCTATACACCCCTAGCCCTATAGCTGTCCACAGTAATTTAAACGCATCATGCAAACAGATTTTTAAGTTGTAGCATCTGTACTTGCAACGGTTAGGGTCTAATTCCCACAACGTGACAAATTCAAATAGTTATTTGAATTCGCAACAAAAAATTATCAGCTATAATAAATTCTGAATAACTGTTTATGAGCCTGGCTGGGAAGCGGACATTTTTTGGTCACTTGATGTTTCAAAAAAGTTGCAAATTTTGCTGCTGCCCACGCTATGTGGACTTCACCACCAAATAATCAGCGATGCCATGTAGTGAAGCGCAGACCATCTTTGTTATAGTACACCGGCATCATAGATATATATACGTACCTATGTTATGAAGCATCAACCGTACTGAACTGCAAGTTTTGAGTATGATTTGCATTATATGGTATAGGTACAGTGAGGACAATGAAATAGAAACCAACACTAGGGTGCTCACTAGTCGAAGTAGTTACAACTGCTCCACACTTCGACTGGCAGTAAAATCGTCTGGTGATAGTTTTTCTTTCGCTGCCATGAATAATTACTGTATAGTATATCTCGCAGATATCGATTGCCATGTGCCAATGTATCTTTAAAACGTGTATGTATATTTTATGGATTAAATTTGCTTCTCGTATGTAAGCCAGGACATGATTAAAACTGAGAATTTGGACTCATCTGATCGCTTCTTTCATCATACGGAGGTTTTGATGAAAAATATAACTATAGTTAATTGTTCACGATATTTCAGTACGTATATTACGATACAAATATCAATTTGAACTTCATTGAAATACGCTAGTTATTAATTGGGAGCGATCATAAAATTATGTTCGAGCAGATTTCGTGTCTTGTGAGGTCAACATGCTAATTTAAGACTTCTACTGAGCTGGGCATGCCCAGTTGAACCCTGACAGAAGTTCACTGTCGTACAGTTAGCTCATTGTCCCGTCACTGGCAAACACATTCTTACATGTATAGCACAAGATTATAACATCCAAAGCTTGATAGGAATTCAGAAGAAACGGTTAGCTTCTTGTGATGGTTGGGTATCAGGTTACTTCAAAGTCGGCACCAACATATTTGAATTCTGTTACCACCTGCTTCTGACATTCATCCAGCCAAATGGCGTACAATGCAACTTCAGACAAATCATAAATTCGTTGTGCTGTTTATTTGATTTCAAAAAAAATTAATATATGCGCAATGAAGATATACGTACACTAAATATATTTTTTAAACTGTCAACTTATAGCGGCTGTATGGTCACAATCTCTTGTTTTTGACGTGCTTGCATGGGCGCAGCAAATCGGTTGTCAATCGGATTTCATAGTTGCATCCTAAGGGCGAAAAATCTCTAATAATCTCGGAATCTGTGGGTCATATACAGAACTCGGAAATCACCATGTAAACACATCCCCTACAAAGTGTATACCTTTTACAGTACAGTTCTGATACGGTACCTGATTATGGCGTATAAAATGAGCGGAAACACGTGTCAGTATAAAAACCTAATGGGTAAAGGAAATTTATTCCAAATTTAACTGAATTATCATTAATGCACAGAATATTGCATTCTAATATGAGAATTTTTTAATACACGCATTTTTTTAAAAAAAGCAAATGTATAATATACACATATAGGTATACTATAAACTAGTAGTGTTTGGAAAAGAAGACGCAGTGCTAATTTTATTGTAAATGTTCATATACTGTATGTTATTTTAACAAAGTTACATATAAATGTTATGCAGTTACTTCGTAGCCTTCCACGTGTAACCTACTCCAATTTTTAAACAACAATGCATAGCTAGTTGATTGTCACGCTTTGAGATATCGCAGGTATGTACTATATTAAGTTGCATATAATAGTACATAAGTTTTTGAGCACCACAACTCAAATGAACTTTCTCAATTGACTTTTAACTTCAAGACCAATTACATACCGTTATTTAATTCTTCAGATTATTATTCTGTGCTGCACGAGTAGGTTATTTTACGCTCGCAATTATAGGGTATAAACGGAAATGAAGCTACACGTTTTCCGGTTGTAAGGCCACAGAGAAAAATGACAAACTTGCAAGTGGTGAATTTATTTCCGCCTTCGAGCCACAAACAACCCACAGCGCCATAACTTTCAGCGCATTTACGCGTCACTTCAACTATAAGTAATTTTAAAAACCCTTCCAAATGTCACACACGTCCTTAATTTTTTCACTACCGTGCATTTGTTGAAAGTTACTTAATAATCCTGCACGTAAAACACCACACGTCATAGACTGCATGGTACATTTCTTTTCCTTTCTATTTGCTTAACGCGTTGGAAAATATAACTGACTTTTATTCGAGCAGAAAAAAATGTGAGAGTGAGAGCAAGAGAAAGAGAAAGAGAGGAAAAACTAACGTTTAGCAGATGCTGAGTTCAACTGCGAGGGGTGAACTGCGGCAGTTCCAAGAGTAAACCGCGAAAGAATCATCACCGTCACCGGAAACAGAGAGCAAAAGTAGGAAAGTTGGCCCATGGCGTTTGTGTCACACCAATGATTAATTAGAGGTGATGCCCAGCCACGTCCGTCAACCACACGGATTTCGCATGTTATATCGTTCACTGGTGAGGAAATTGCCCGATGGCGTTTTATATATTGACATCGAAGCTAAATTCTGCAATACCCCATCCCCTGTACGCATCATGCTCATTTCAATCAACAAACTGCCACAAAGCGTTTATGGACAATGATGTATCGTGCAATGTATACCGTTAGGGAACCGTACAAGAATGTGCAAAAAAATGTCTCCAAGGCTGCACACGATTTTTAAAAATAAACATATGATGAAAAAAATATACACAAATTAAAAGTTATATAATTAAATATGACCTATTATTAATTCCTCAAACTCCTGTTGTTCGTTCTTAAAGAACAGAGTCAATTCGACTGCGGCATCTATTGAAATCCAACAAAATAGGTCTGTCATCTGCCCTCTTTTTTTCCAGCTCCGTTGCTGCAGCTCCCATCATCCCTTGCTCTTCATTTTGAACTTTACATGGGACTTAATTACAAGATCACATAGACACATACAGTACACGCCCCTGTACCTCACTAACTGCAGTCGTAACTGGGTAAGAAGTTCATCAAAGTAGTATACAAAATTTCAAATTTGAAACAACACAAACGTAATATTTTCTACATTTTTCCAGAAATTCGCCGTCTGGATTTACGTAACAAATAAGCCGAAATTTACCCAATGATATAAATGACTGCTTTATTTAATTAAAAGTTCACATTTTCATTTGTTTAAATAAATTGCACATTCTGAGTAGATGCATGCTTGTGCTTATATTAAAATAAGTTCATAAATGGGACTGAAGCATTTGATGTCTCATATTTTCGAGAATTGGAAAAGTCTCGTGACTCACAGTAACTCATCTGTAACTAACAGTCCAATGAAGATGTACTGTGTTTGCACGTGTTCACTCGTCTTTCCGATGTGCGTCATTGCAAACAATTCATTGGGCGCGTCCAACGCCATTATACACATCCAGCACGTGCTTGCAGTTTACAAGCAGAATTTATGCACAATTTTCTTAAGCCCGCAAGATACTAAAGAATAACTTTTGTAGTAGCAATCAATAGTACGCGGAAGCGTTGTGCACTGTTCATCTATATTTGGTCGTGCACATGTGGTAGACTAGTGAACAAGTGCAGCAGTATAAGGATCCAGGCAAACGATTTTCACAGTTGCGAGAGACGATAATTTGGTGCTGGACAAAATTGTGAAACTTGACTAGGCAGGGTCACAAATGTACCCTATTGGGACGAGGGTCCAAAGCCGTTAACACGAGTTATGAGTGTCCGCGGTCATGTTGAACATGGACCACAAGCCACAACTGCAGCGCGGCTACTTGAAGGTTTTATAGTCGCGCGTGCTGACAGCATAGTTCTTGGGGTTATAGGTCAGCACGCAAGAGTTACGTTGCGCAGTGTTCAGTACTGTATTAAGCACTACAGCAAAGGACAAATTCAATGAACAGATCAATTCTGCAATAATTGCCAATGCAAATGAAATGCCTTTCGTCACTATTTCCCCTGAAAAATGCATACTGCTTAGTTAAAAGAAATATATTATACGTGTAGTATACAATTTATTCCTTTTG
Source organism: Glomeris maerens (assembly GCA_023279145.1). Classification (NCBI taxonomy): domain Eukaryota; kingdom Metazoa; phylum Arthropoda; class Diplopoda; order Glomerida; family Glomeridae; genus Glomeris; species Glomeris maerens. The sequence goes on from WWPM01023465.1 coordinate 13,627, forward strand.
ATTCTGCAAAATTACTTTGTTTAAAGGTTTAATTCACTTGGATCGTGGTCGAACCAATGACGAATTCATTTAGGTAAAGGACTACTAATCTTGAATAAAAGAGGAGAGAGACGTGCATTGCAGGGAAGATGACCGATGGAAACAACACTGTAACTGGTCAACAGATGACCAATGGTCATTATCCCCGCAATACACGACTCGTAGCGAAATTGCCAAAACTAATAAATTTGTTGCTCCATTTCACTTAAAAGTTGCTGTTGTATTAATTTCAATGTCCTCTTCAACGTACTAATTGAACTGCTGCTCCAGCTAAGGCATTTACTAAGTTACGTTTTGGATAACCTTGAAGGCAGTTGCAGAGGTCAAATAGTATAACACCACTGGGTATAATTTATTATCACCCTGCATACCAGATTGTGATCGCCAAAATTCATGCTCCGCACATTTTTATTAGGAACGCATAATAAATGATCAATGGAAAGATATGGGGAGCATTAATTATGGATGTCAGATTTTATGTAGATGCTACTAAAAACCTAAGCATTTGGTGACATAGGTTCATAGGAACTTTGTGTCTTTTTATGCAGGGAATAACACCTTTAATTTTTGCCGTATGTTTAGCAGACACCCCTTATAAGATTGATTAATTCTCGATTATATCAATTCACATGGAGTACTACCGGTAATGTCACAACTGTTTTGGATCAAATAGTTATGAATTTAATTATCAATGCTGTCACTGCCCATGTACAATTGGTGAACATGTCCAAAAATGCACTCCAAGCACAACCGTGGCGGTTTCTATAGAAACCTATATGAAATGAATTCAATAAAAACATAAGCATTTTCGTCTAAAAACACTTCCAACTAAATACATCGAAAGATGAACCTAACTGCCTAACTTCATATTGCCCTAGCCCCGCACACTGAGTGTTGCGAGTGAGCAGAAACTGTCACTATACATACTGTAAAAACCTGCTCTTTCGGTAAGTATCTACAGCTAACATCGTAAGAAAATGCAATATAGCAAAGACGAGAAGAAGATCGCGGCACAAGGAAATGCAAGAAACTACTCGCGACGTTGCAAAGAAAATACGCCTTTGGCACTGTGAGCCACGCAACCATCCGAACTGTGTACTTTAAGTCCCTGGCCAAACATTTTACACGCCGTTAGAGAAATTTTGGTACTAAACGGCGCCAGCATTCAATCAATCAATATCCGCAAGAAGGCAAACCATGCAAATGCAATAGCGATATTTACTTAGACACCGCTTGCAGCCGCACAGAGTAAAAACAAGTAATCTCACTTTCTGTTATTTTACAACAATATAGGTCGTCAATGTAAATACAAAGGAACTTCGAGAAATCAAAAAGGTACGCATCATTGGAAATTTTTGAATTGCATTAAAACTTATAGCGCAGACCAGGAAAATGCTACAAAAAGATGGGCGAACATGCAAGATCTTTTGTCAGCACTTGCCCACGAACCAATAACATAGTGCACATAACCTCCTGCAGATCTATACATAAATATTTAACGCAAATGTTTAGTGTGCACGTGTTTTCATGCATCATTAAATGAAGTTGCAATTTTTTCAAGGAATCATTGAATCCATATATAAGTAAAAAGCATTTTGAAGAATATAAATAGAAAAATTGCAGAACTATAAAGAGATGAGCATTAATTTGTGTGATATAAATATAATGTCAATGCAAGTGTTAGCAATTTTTGGGGTCATCTATACATTTATTTCTGAAATATTTCCATGATATCCATTTTATACGGACAGTTGCCAGAAGTTTCAAATGCACACTCATTTTGCAGTTTCACACAATAAACTGGCCGAATTAATATACTGCAGCGCAGTAACCAGTGCTTCTCTGCACAGCGCTCATGCAAAAAACAAGAAACAAGACTACGGCCAAATGCGACATAGCAATGTTGTGAAATTATTTATTTCCTGAAAAACTACTTATCCTATACAAACATAAAATTACATATACGAGTACAATCATACAAAAATAATAATTTGTGTCTAATTGAGTAGACTGCACTCGTTTATACACTCAGAATCGATAAGCTAGCCTATACCAGCTTGTGCATATTGGACACATGCAGGCCCACTATATGTAAACCAAATTTTTTGGTAAGGACTTGGCAGTGAAACGAAAAACCTGGAATACCAAATCGATCGTGCCATATGACAAATCCAAGTTCGCAATTTGGATTGATTGCAATCACAGGCGAAAATGTTTTTTCAATTATCTCGAAATCTACATGTTTGTTGCGATATTGAAACTTTGCCAACATATCAAAACTAAGGGGATCACTCAAGTACATATAATATCATGATTTTTAGACTAGCAGACGGTCTTATCACTGCCGCATCTGGCCTTGGTTACCTGACTTTCAAATTGTGATTGCTGACCAATCTTCCGAATCTGCCTGAACTTGAATATGGCTTCCTCTTACATACTTTCAATTCAACTGCCAAACAAACATTTTGTCACATACTGTATCAGTGTGACAGCAGTGCAGTGCACATGAGCATCGATCCCACATCCATATGTATACTTAAAAATAACATAGCTAATGACATGCTTTAAAATTAGCTTTAAGAATTAAACATTTTGTGAAAAACAATTAAATTTCTACAACAAACCTGCTGAAGGCAAAAAACATGATGCTAATACAAAAAAGGTGTCCATATTCATATAGAGATTTCGGCTTTGACAGGTATTGCTGCGCATATATAAATTTATGTCATGGATCACAGTAGAATATGCTTTGGTCGTGCATCATGCATTGTCTACAGTATCGCACATGCGCAGTAAGGGTCCCTACATGCGTGCGGGATCATGCGAATCCTTATCATTTTGCGGTCGGGCGATGGACGACGGAACCTGTCATGATGGAGATTGAGTTGCACGCATTATCTTCATCCCGCATGTGTGCGGTTGCGCTATATAGCTAATACTTATTACAGTATTAGCGTAAGCCTATACATTTTATTTGCTGAAAATATAGTATATTTTTACGCCTTCAATTCACGCCTGCGTGCACAATAAACGCTTTAATCACGGTGAAGTGCTTATATGCATGCACGGGATTTTGCAGCTCTTTATACAGTAAATTACCACAAAATCATCACTTCCTATATAAATTTAATACTGTATATAGTCTAAGCGAGAATTCTCTGAATAAGAGACTAAAAAATTAACTCGTGCGTGCCAAATTCAATGGCGTGTTTGAATTGACTGTATGACCTAGCTATCTTTCAAGAACGACTTTGGAATGAAATTAAATGAATTACAAAAGTTTCAATTCGATATTTCAAAAACGAAACGCACACAGAATTCCTGAATTAGGAATTGCAATTGATGCATTGAAGTCGCGCGCACACGTTTACAGCATCAATTGCTGCAATTCCACATTTACACATGTTATGGAATTCTTCAATTCTATTATACCACTATACTATATAGATGCATTAATGTTGTGCTAATATTAATGTGTAAGGTATTTTGTATGTAATAAGTGTGGACTCTGCGGCAAGTCACAAAGTGTAATAATGCGGCTTCACTGCATTGTCAAATTGGCATTATAATTCTTACAGAAATTCCGTGCGCACGCATTCATTTTTGAAATATCAAATTGAAATTTTGAAGTCAGTAGAATTTATATCGGTTTCTTTTTTCACTTTTGAAATTCTCTTAAATCTGTATTTTGATGCAAAGTCGCCCGTTCAAAAGTTGGAACACGAATGACCTTTTAAGGATATGTCATGCAATCGATGCTAAACGTCATTGAATTTGACGAATATGACTAACTATTTAACCCTAACAAAAAATTTTTAAAGCTGTCGCAGGTCTGCAATAAGGCTGTGAATGTTTCACTTGCAGCTTTATAAGGCTGTCACATGCATTTCACATGCATGCCACATAGCTGCACCGTGCAGGTCTGCAATAAAGCTGTGAATGTTTCACTTGCAGCCTTGCAGGCATGTGGCATGCATGTGAAATGCATGTGAAATGCATGTGACAGCCAACGATTTTTGTTAGGGACCCCAATTCAAAATTCACGTTTAGTAACAAAATAGCAATGAGCTCGTTTCCCATTCATCCCTGCCATTTATACTTATAGAAAAGCTAGATCTATTTATTCTAGTTATATGATTGGAAACAATTTTAAGGATTTAGTACGAATGTAGTAATAATTTGAGTTATAGCCCTATATTCCATATGAATAGGGCCTATATGCAACGCATGCGGCCTATATTATAGGCCATTTAGGCCTAACACGTTGAGAATATAGGTGCATTTGTTTTATGGACATACGCGGTTAGGCTTACCAGCTAGACTTGTACGTTAATTTGTGAAAATATATAACCAATAAAGTAAAGGTAATCTATACCATTTTTCGCACTCATTAATTTGAATATTATTCGTAATCGCACAAACGCAAAGAAATACATATGCCAGTTCTGTAGGAAAGAATTAATACACTATATCTGAATGGCCAGTGAAATAGCAAACACTGAAAAAAAATGGTATATTTACAGCATTGCTAAAGATTCCATGCAGTAATATACATTATGCATTTTTATTTGAAAATTCATGCCATAGACTCACCAATATCAGCTCTTAATTCAAACATTTATTAAAAACATCACAATATATGCGCGCAAAATTAAACATAAAAATATCGATAATTGTACATTTTTAATTTTGCGTGAAATTGTGGTCATACTTTATACAGTATTTCGTATAATCGATCCCTTATACAGGCACCAACAGTTGATAGAAAAACATCTGCAAAAATAAAACATCATGACAGCAATAATGAAATAATTGTGCCTATCGTATACATTCAATGCACTTATTTCCCCATGAAAGCAACATTCCAAAATGGGCCCGCATTCAGCTATTCAAATTTCCGATGCAAATTTTTGCACGTTTCATCATATAGTAGGCCTATGAGTTCTTCAGCGCACTTCTCATCTGGTGACTGTATATCACGTACCTGTATTTTTTGGGTAGGATGGGATATACTCTGCGGCACAAGCATACATGTAGGTATAGTATATATATTACATAGTTCTATTAAAGTATTTTTTTATTATTTCGCATATGTTTATAACTTAATGACAGATCTGAATGTTTCAACCGAATTGCGATTCTTTAGTTTTTCATCTGCGCATTTTCGACATTGTGCCCATGTGCATTTCGGAATTCTTTTTAGGAAATAAACATTTGGCATGAAAACATAAATCCCTTGTTTTCCAATACACTTTAGTTTGAAAATCTTATGACAGTTTTACTAAAAATAATTCCCAAGCATTTTTGGCGCAAATGACACCGCACTCCAATAATTAAGTATTTTGCTCGTAAACTTGATTTCAAATTCAGCTAAAGTTGAGTGAGCATGAAGTTTGCAACAAATAAAATTTCACGCATTAGCAAAGTTGCAATATAACGTCAATTTAACGAATAAGTCGTCTTAGAGGTCATCCATAATATACGTTCGCTTTAAGGGGGAGAGGTCTTTGGTGACTGTGACAAAAGTGTACGAAAAAATTGGGGGAGGGTATAATTCCATAATGTGTACGTTCATCAATTTTTTCCCGTCATTACTGCGCAAATCCGAATATTTGCAAAGTTTGGGCAAAATTTCCTTTTTACACATAGTACATTGAAACTTTAGCCATTAGAAAATTCTATTTTCTTTACTATTAACTTTATTGTGCAAATTTTACCGGAAAAGGAAGGGGGGTCATTAATATTATACGTGACGTACGTCCAGGGGGGTGTTGGGAGTTACAACTTTGTTACAAAGGGGGGAGGGGTTCAATTTTCAGCGATTTTAGCGAACGTATTTCATGGATGATCCCTTATCACCATCCCTTCATTGAAAATAGGCTCCTTTACTACACTGTGTCCCAAAAACAAAGCTCACATTTTTATTTAACAATAACTTATCGAAAACTGTATAGAAATTCACAAAATTTGGCAACAATATACTTGAGTATATTTGACATCTTAGTGCAAAATTTCAACTTAATCGACCAATAAACACGCCCGCTGCGTGAGTTCATATTAATGGCACGAAAAAAGCTTGCAACCGCATGGAGGGAGAGCCATCTTTGAGAGGCGTTCTTTAACAGTTGCAATGTTCCGATCAACAGTGTTGCTTACATTTTGGTAGCCTATCATCCCGATAATATTTTTCGCAATGGTATTTAGTTTAGAAGACAGAATTTTAATTAAAAATTTGCACGAAGCAAAACATTATGGTGCACAGAAACTGGTGCAAGAATTTCCACTTACAAAAAGGGTGGAAACTTCGTGACGTCAGCAGGCTTCTTAATTAAATTTCTGAAGATGATATTATTGACTCAAATGTTTATTAATAAAGCTCGTACACGACACTTGCTACAATTTTGTATTAAATTAATGAACTTGTGCAGCTAGGCAATCCGAAATTATTTAGAAAGCGGCACACAGAGGTCGTGTCTATTGATCGATTGAGCTGCAATTTTGTACTGTCAAATATACTCAGGTATATCTTTGCCAAATTGGTGAATTTCTATAAAGTTTTCGCGAAGTTATTGATAAATAAAAATGTGAGCTTTTTTGGGCCACAGTGTATAAGCGTGCAACACACCAAAATTGTCAATGAAGATTTAGCTTTATTCTGAATGTTCATATGTTTATATCTTGAAGCAACATTCCCTGATATTTGTTTTGTTATATAGTTTTTTTAATTGAAATGTTATTGTATTTACATCCTCGTATGAGGTGGAAATGACTTCATTTTCCACAAAAAAGTCATAAATGGGCAGCCCTTTGAATATATAACAATTTAATACGACCAAATATGACGTTTATTGTTATATTGATATTATTCTTGCAAACAATTATATAGCAAGCTAAAGCTCAAAAGGGATTTGGACGCTAATTAATTTTTCCCACATATCTCTTCGACAGCACCACCCATCATGCATGCATTTTGAGATTATCATTTCCACACCGACTTCATGCAGTTGCCTTCATACCAATCCATAAAACACATAAAGCGGCTAATATTGTCCTTTGTTCATCAGTGTACTCATAATAAATGAATTCATCAAACATTATATCCCGGAATGAAATCGCATTAATGCAATTAAGTTTTGTATTTCAGTTGCATGCAATAAATTTGGCACAAATTGGAGGTTTTTTGAAGTCTTATATCAACCAATATGGCGATTTCGACAGTGCATTGCTGGTATACCGAGCAAAGCTGCTTATTGATGATTTTTTTTATTAGGTAGCCGTGAAGATATGGAATTAGGTCGAATTATCTCGCCATCTTGGCATGCATTCTCATTCCTTCGATGTTCAAGTGTAAAATGATGATGCGAGATACTATGCAACATGCATGCACGCATGACTTATAAGTATTGAGCGTTGGTGGGGGTCTAGCTAGCTGTTCGTGCCTTGCATTCTCCGCCACTCGACCCAATACGCCTTTTATCCGCACCCTCCACACCTTTACCTACTCCCTGCCTACTCCATTCAAAGTCGCCCACCCATACACTTGGCCTTTTTCACGCCAACGATACTCCAACCACGTCCATCATGCGCCAATCAGCCACTTATTAACCACGCAGACATATTTCGGGTCTATATTCATCATCTAACTAATAACAAGCAACGAATATATGCATGCAGGTAAGGGCTATGCCCTATTTGAGCCTATATATACTCCTTATAATATCTCACATCTGCGGATCAGGCAAACCAAGCAAACGAAAATCCGAGACAATTGTTGAGGTCGTCGTTTTCGCGCACCTTTAAACTCTAGGTGCAAACTTCGAGGGAGGTCTTTCAAGGGATTACAATCATCTCCATTGGGTCCAGAAACGCTCGTTCACGCCCATCATCTTGCCAATGCATACGTCCACCCCTGTGAAGGTTGGCATTCTTTCATGGACTTAACGAGCCGAGTCACGCGACCGACAGCCCGTCAAAGGATCATCATACTTTTAGAAGAAAAAGCCAGCCATGTCCACGCAACAAATGACATGCCCATGCATGCAAACAGCATTTGCATAGATCTAAGCAGGTTTCTCACCTTGGTGATGCGCATGCATCTTGGGAACAGTGGGTCATCAAGGGGGGTCATCGAGCTCATTGGCATCCTGTCGCGTGTCGAGAAATAAAACTCAAGCCATGACAAGGGTTGCTTATGGACCTGTGTGCAGCATATTTCATATACTAGTATACTTGTATATGCCCAAACCAACATTGAGCATCGTTTGGTCTATAGAGCGCTCTTGAGCTCAAACGGATCCCTCGCTCCTCTTCTCCCTTCTGTGGAGCGTTTAAATTTTCACAATAGTTTATACGAACTGCATCGCAGGGAAGGCCAATGTTTTGAATATAAATAAAGACATGCAGGCTGCACGTTCGTGGATAGCTCGCTTGGCACAGCCATGTGAAAGAGGAGGTGATGCACAGGGGCTGACAAGAAGGTGGTGCCATATAGTGGCTTATATCCATATTCGTATACACATATAGCGAGTCTTTTCATACGTGTATGTCTATACAAGTACAGTATGCATAAAGATGGGTCCCATATCCCATTCCTATTGTGTATTGGGCCTAAATGTTTTGTGAATTAATTCCGTAACATATTTAATTATCTCATGATAAATCTGGTAGCGATACTTGACGGTATTGGTTGAACAAAGTTTTTAAACAAATTAATTTCATTATATAGTGCAATTGCAAGCACGTCAAATTTATATGCTAATGCAGGCCGCATGCAGTTAACTCTGCATGCAATGCAATATGTATATTGCATATATAAATTCAAATTTATATAGCAATGTTCACATAGGAATGCACCGCATCTGCAGCAGCTCAAATTAAATCTGACTTACGGCAATTTAGAAAATCGTATAAAAAAAAGTTTGAAGGCAAATGATGGTCGGCGTATTTCTTTATACTATAACTTATACATATACATAATCGAATGCCTGAGGGGTTTCCCGTTGTTTAACATCTTGCAAAACCTTTTCCTATAACAGAAAGCATACTTTTCAAGTGCTTAACATGCAATCACCACAATTTTATATAACTCTATACAAAATCCAATCTGCAAACAATCTAAATTTCCTTTGAGGAAAGAACACCATGCATCATCATCATCCCGCCTTGGGGGGCGACCAAAACGATATATAGGTACAACAAGTACAACCTACAAATCCATGCATGCACAGACTTTTCCACAACTTTTTTTCACCAGTTTTCATGGTATATCGTCACTCGAGTTATTTGTGCTGAAAGATGGCCAAGATGGAGAACAAGTACAAGTGCAGTACATGAAGGAAGAAGAAAATAAGAAGAACAAGGACGGGTGCAGTAATGCTGAGCATGACTAAAGAAAAAGTGGAGAGAAATGGGAGACTTGTGCATGGGAGTGGAAGGAGAAAAGTATATATGAAAGGAGGCCATTGGACGATGCAGCATGGGCGTGGTTGAGAGGTCTATATGGCGTCGCAATTAGGGAAGCGCGTGCGGGAGGCGAGAGTGAGGAGGGTTTCAGGGTACGACGGTAACGTTGTTGGACCCAACTGCCAAGGATCAAGAAGTTGCTCACAGCTGAATTGGGTGTGTTCGACTCGTTCGGCCGTGCAGCATACACTTGCACTGTACGAGTTGGTTGCAGCACCACAGCTGTAACCTTTCATTACTTTCTTCCACTGTGGCCAGCATCCAGCATCCTTTGGATTTAGGCTTCATCTCTTCAGATCATTTGCTCCCTGCAGTACTCGTCTATTCTGGTAAGAGATACGTTTGTTTCCCTAAGTTCATAAATTGTCCTTGAGATATGTCCATGATATGTATATAGCTAACTTACTATACCTGTGAAATTTTGCAAAATAAATTATTATTTCATCTATGAAAATTTCACATAAACGCATTGTCGAATTCTCTGTTTTATTTGAAATTTTGTTAGAGAAATAGTACTTCCGAATCACACCGAGGTCAAAACATCAATGTCAGCATGCTTACACAAAGCAACTTTGGTTGAATATTCTGTATTAAACTTTGTCATTTTAAATTCTCGCCTATGAAAAAGCCAAATGGAAACATTTATGAATTACAAATTTCTCATGAACACTTGAGACAATACAGCCAGGCACTATATCTGCATGACACTATTCCATGCATATAAGACTTTGTGTTTGCGGACATTCTGTTTGCAGGCCTCCAACGCTTAATTTCAACGGGAGTTTAAGTTTTCCATGCACCCGAGTCAAAACAAACGGAGTTTTGGTTTCATTATCTGATTTCAGTATTTGAAATAAATGTATAATTTTTTAACTCATCAAATTCGTATCATGCAGGTATACTTAGTTAATTGCGAGAAAAGGGTTTGCATTAATAAGGGTTATGGAATGTCGGTAATGGAGAGTGTGCATAAGGCTTGGCATTAACTCTCAAAATAAACTTATACAACCTAAATCTGTCAAGTCAATGGCGCACATGAGCTCAAAAAGTTGTTCCTATCCTCGATGCAATGGAACAAGCGTAGGCCTACATGATGAAAATGCATTATAGTCCCGTATTCAATAGCTCACTATACAATAGCCATACAGAAAGGCTTGCCTCCTTTTGCACGTTCCCGCATACAGCGATATGTAAGTGACCACTATATAAAGGCCTATCTATATTTCTTGCAGTACACAATATGATAGTGAATCTGATATATTTATTAGTGTGCAGTTTATTTTGCAACGCAGTGTGCATGCTCTAAAAACGAAACATAGCAAATAACAATTCAACATTAAATAACATTATATATCCTACCATTTTGAACTATAGACGAGTCCATCTCGCTAATATTTAGGTTTTAAGCATATTGCATGAAGCAAACAATACATTACATATTAAATAATTCCATCTCGTTTGATAGCCACATGCAACAGCCCTTTACCTTAAAATTCGTATAGCAGGATAAACTGCGATCCTCAATCTTGAATTTTTTTAGGCGACTTGCAAACTTAATTCCCACTAATTCATTAACTTAATGTTGTTATAACTTGTGAATGACAGGTGACCGTGGAGGGATCCGAGGACCCTCGGACACCTACGAGGGCTCACCATCGTTGGTACCAGCATCATCCACGTGATCTTCAAGAGAAAGGCGATCGTATTTCTGGTGTAGGCGAAGTTGAAGATAGCGGTACTAACGGCAGCGCCTGGCTGAACCTGTCTTCCACTATGCACACACTATTTGGGGACAACAACGCCTACTACCGTCACCACGCCAGTACATATCCCTCAGCATTGCAGTCAATGTCAGCTGTTCACGCAGGTAACGTCACAGGTAGCAATATGGTGCCAGTGTACTCAGCCAGCGACCAATACAGCATGATGCATGGAAGGCCGTCCCCGTATTCTCCATACTCCACTGCTCACCATTCGGCTGGCCATTCACATCTTCCAGCCAAAGACATGGTCAAACCTCCTTATTCTTACATTGCGTTAATCGCAATGGCGATCCAAAGCGCCCCTGAGAAGAAAATCACACTAAACGGAATCTATCAATTCATTATGGACCGTTTCCCTTATTATCGTGAAAACAAGCAGGGTTGGCAGAATTCCATACGCCATAACCTCAGCTTAAATGAATGTTTCGTGAAAGTGCCACGTGATGACAAGAAACCAGGTAAAGGCAGTTACTGGACACTGGACCCAGACAGCCTGAATATGTTTGACAATGGCAGTTTCCTGCGAAGGCGAAGACGTTTTAAGAAAAAGGATGCGTTAAAAGAGAAAGAAGAGAGCCTTAAGAAGCAACAGCATCACCATCACATGAATGGAGGAAACAACCAACATGCAGCGGAAGATATGGCAACTTCATCCACAACTTCGTGCAGAACTTCACCTGTGCCTACATCAACTGCAATCGCAACGGTCAGTTCCAACTGCGTGTCATCATCTTCATCGCCTACAGCATCGAACACGATGCACCATGTTAAAATGGAGCCTCACGAACCGATCAAACTTAGTTCTTGCATGAAATCCAGTGGAGGAGGAGCTGCAATCCAAAAACAGATGATGGCCGATGTTGTTTGCGAGACATTGCATCCTAATGATACTTCGTCTGCTTGCAGCTTCAGCGTTGACAACCTGATGACCACTGTCAGAGGTGGTCATCAGGTAGGAATCAACACAAACTCCAACAACGACTTGGTGCATCACCACAATCACACTACGTCCGCAAGCTTCTACAGCCCATCTCGGGGACAAACAGGGATGTATTCTTGCAGTAGCCAACTAAATCTTCCTTCATCCCCATCACCGTCATCAACTTCGAATTCTCCACCATTGAATTATCATGCCATGTACGTGGACAGAGGCTCATCTTCACACCATGCATCATCAATGATGCTGGCCGATGACCTGGCCACCGCAGCAGCCGCTGCTTGCTTGGCAACAACCTGCACCCAGTCAATGTTGTCACCAAATCAACAGCAGCAGCAGTCAGAACAACAACAGCAACACCAGCAACAACATTACACGTGTGCTGCAAATGCATCTCGATCTCAGGCCCACACGTGGTATGCCCTACCTCCACCTCCGGATGTGGTGGCAGATGCAGCAGCAGTCAGCGGAGTTGGGGGTGCCAATGGGTTATCATCTTCATCTGCATCAACGGTGACAGCTTCATCTTTTGCCACAGTTAGGGACATGTTTGAGCAGAGAGTTCCAGGACATGGTCATCCAAGTCATATCCATGCACATGGATATGGCACCACGAACTCCTCAAACTCCGCTTCGAATCCAAGTTGCCAAATGTCCTTCCGATCAACGACGACATACAAACCAACCGTAAATTACTACCACCAGGACTATTCCAAGTACTAAATTTTCCGGTCAGTGCATAAACTCTTTTCAATTTCTTACTGTATAGTAGCAACTATGTAATGTATATGTAAATCAATCCCAAGAAATGTTGCCAGAAGTCCTATCGTTTCAGATGTCGACCATTCTCCCCATACCTGCAGTTGTGTATGTGTAGTTTTTGAACAGTCATGAACGGCATGCATAATACTTAAAAAAAATTGTGGTTTCCATTTTGTATTGCTTTCTTTATAATTTAAAATACTTGTAATCTCTCCAAATGCACTTGTATTCTTTCAATTTTTGGGTTACCACAAGGTTGAACATATCCAAATGACAGGAAAGGAATGAATTTATCAGCGGCCATTTTAATTGCATACTTCATTAATTTGATTATCTTTAAAAAAATGTAAATTTTTCGTGATTAAGTCTGTCGTGGCATCATATAAAAATCAAACGAGATTACATTATTATTTTTGCAATTTTGTTAAAACCATAATGATGTGGTGTTATTTTGAATAGGAATTTCGATTGTAACTATAAAGTATGAATATATGATACAATTCCAATATATCATTTGCTAAATCCTGATGATTTATTCACAAGCCCTAACACGGCGATTACCTCAGGTATATATTCAACCTTTAGGGCTATCCTCACGTTCGACAATGCTATGAAGCGCTGGAAACTGGCCAAGCTGCGAAAGCAATTATACTGCGAAATTCATTAACATAAGTAACTTATAGATGATTTGTATAGATCCAAGAATTTTAAAAATACTACACGTATAGTCGTTAATACTCATTTTCATACATGCACGTATAAAATGATTCGATAGGTTTGAATTATACATAACGAAAGTTGAGATTGCTAAATTTAAATGTAATATATTTCCCTAAAAATCAATAATGTTAAGACAAAATTCACTATTATTTTTGAATATGATGCGATCAAGGTGCTGAGGAAATCTGTATAGATCGATTGTGTCATGCAGCTGCAAATTACAAATCTTCGATAAACATTAATGACTGCATCTAATCATGAGTAAATTATAATTCGATTCCTTATTAATCCTGTACTACATTATACAGCCTGTTCATTGTCTGTAAATATGTATACGTGTACATATTATGCTATATTGTATAAATAATTCTTCGTTGAATGAAATTATAAAGATCCCGCAAAGAATTATAAAACCTATTCGTTTATAATTAATTTCGTTAAGCAATTCCGTTTTTATGTGAAAGTATTAATGTGAAACGAATTTGTGAGCATTTCTTTGGATACGCGTGCGCAAATAGCGATAATTTCGGAAAATTTTTATATTGTGGTTATATTGTTACTTTTTCTTTTTTAAAACAAACTGTTTCCCAAAATGGAGAAACATTACCGCACAAAGCTATTATATCATATAATTAAAATCGGAAAATCAAAATGTCAACTATAGTGGATTTTTATACAATCATCGACTCGGAACTTAAATTGATTAACCGGAAGCCTTACCGACATTTTAATAGCACAAACAAAAATCTGAACAATTGTTTGGAATCGTTAAGTATATTCGAGATCAAATAATGGCAGGAGCTAGAGCATATTGTACTACAGTGGACTGAAAAAAAGAGATGATTGTAATTAAAATCCACCATAAGCATGGCCAAAATTTAGTCGAATGGATGCATTTGCTGACTATAATTTAAGACATAATTAAAATTTTCTGGCTAATTGTATGGCTCATTCATATTCATTTAATATAAGTATGTAATGTCCAACAGGGTCCAATTTTCCAGAAACGATTATAAATAATTTGCAGGTCCAATGAACGTCAGTTCTGAAACCAGTTCTGTATATGGCATAAAAATTCACCTGGAAATATAATTAGGGCATATTTCGCGAGCTAAATTCTATTTTTTTCGCATAAGTGAAAAGTAAACCTAATTTTGTAATGCGAATGACGATTGTATAGTATAAACAACACAAAATTTTCCAACATAATCATGACTTGTATTACAAATAATAATTCTGACACATTGGGTCCCATCTGATTGTTGTGTAATCGTTTCGCCCGACATTAATTTGTTTTTTGTTTGTTTAATACTATAGGCAATGTCGTTTGCTGTCAAGGAAATTTTGTATACTTTATAAATGACATGCCGTTCAATAATTTGTGAATCTCTTTATACAGTATAAGTATATTCTTCCTAAAATAAAGAAATGTTCTGTGAAGATTACGGTAAAGCCTTTTGTATCAATAATTATAATATCTGTAACACTAAACTTTTACGCCTTATATGTTGAATCGATTTTCTGCTTTTACACGCGCGTGGAAACTGAACCCTTCAAATTCGCCGCTGCAGTCCTTTGTTTTCGCAGATACAGTATATACGAGAAGATGAAGCTTTATTTTCAGACACCCGAATCAAACTTTCAATGGACTAGCCAAGTGGCGCGAATATATTTGCGGGGCCAAATGCATGCAGCTGGCTTATAAAGAGGCAGATAAAAGCACAAATGGCGGCCAAACATTGCTCGGTCGAAAATAGCCCGATCGGAGCGGGTTCTTTTCGTGCGCATTGCCAGAAATTTGCTTCAGTATGCATCGACATGGCGTGAAAAAAAGCCATTGCAGGCAAAAAGTGAGCAGCGAACATGGTTGTACAAGTAAACGATTAGAATCCAATTTGGCATCTGTCGTCAGTGTTATATGCCGCCTGCAAGCACAAGTTCCCAACGTTTCGTTTTCTTGTATCCATTACTATACCTATAAATAATTATGCTCTTCCCTAAGAACCGGTTAGGGGCCCGGCCGCAACCTTAAATGCATTCTAATAAATCAACCTTGTTCTAAATTATATTTACTTGCAAAGTTAGGTTATTGCCTTAGTTTATGTTGTACAATTAAAAAAATTATATTTAATGGCTACAGAAATTAATTGTGTTTGTAGTGCAAGAGCAAATTATGAGAAATCATTACATGACAAGAATTGTACTGAAAGGCGAAAGTGCTTTTCAATTGGTCTAATATTGCCTATGCTGAAACAGTGGATGTGTATTTTGTCATTTCTTACAGGTAATCTCGTAAATCCTATATGATTAATCAGTACAGCAGCGTTCATAATGACGATGTAATTGCATGCTCAATAGATTTATCGTTATGATATGCAATAGGAAGGTTCCTCAATTTGCAGTAAGAAAATATATTTCGAACTCCAATAAATATGCAAGTTCTGCAAGCAGCCAATAAGTTTGGCGACTTTTAGCACGGCTTTGTAGCAATTCTGTAATACGTATTCGTTCATAAGCCCTCTAGTTTAACCCTTGCAGAAATTAGCAAAAAAATGTGTGAAAAAGTATACAATCTTGCACACGTACGTTCATGAAATGGAAATTAATGTATGAGGCTATGCGCACGTTTTACATATTTTTAATGCAAATACTGTTGTACTCGACCATGCATGTTTTATTTAGTTTTAAGTAACCTTATCTATAGTACCACAAGGGTTTCATAAAAATGGTCCTTGTAATATTTTATAAAATTTACGTATTTTATAATTGCAGCTGGAAGAAATTTGAATTTTCTTAAGCGGTTGGCAAATGAATCCTATGTTAAAAATTTGTATGCGAATTTATTTACAAATTCTAATGACCAAATAAGCTTACAGAGGGAATATAGTAGACTTCACCTCAATACTTAATACTTTGTATGCGTGAAAACAAATTAAACTGTAAACGCAATATTTTCTCGATACAAAAAATTAAGGACTTTCCCCGCGCATGAGCATTCTGAATAAACCTATACCAAATTGAATGTTGTATTTAAAAACAAAACAATGTTCATTGGCACATTTAATCTGTAATTGCGAAAGGCGCATGTAATGATCCGAAATCCCATGCATAAATTAAGAACAGCTTGAAGCTTTCCTGTGGTGTCACCACAAGGACCTTGTCTGTATTTATTTGGCGATCCTTAGACGAGGTGTACAAAGCAAACATACAGTTTGTTCAGGAATAATATTTGAAAAGCGGTGGAGCGGATAGACGCTTGCGCATGCATTTAAGTATTCAGCATATAGGGATACAGCCGTGTTGGTCTTATAAAAAGGCATAACGATACTGATACCGAGAGCCTATATCACCCAATTACAATGCGAAGGATACAGGGTCTGAGAATATACCTACACTTATCGTTTTTATTCGGTTAGTGCAAGATACTTTAATCCTAAATGACATT
>WWPM01023466.1:0-13047 GCA_023279145.1 Glomeris maerens
CCATTAAAAATAACCAGAATTTTATAAGTTGCGAGATTAAATTAAAAGAGTTCAAATATGATGCCAACTATTATAATAATGTAATTATAAATGAATGAGCAAGTCATATCACTTTCACTGCTAGTGTTCAAGCGAAAAGAAAACAAACATGTCGTACAAATTATAATCAAACATTTCCGGTAAATTACGCAGATATTGTTTGGTGGAATCTCAATTTAAATGAGGACAAGAGATAGCATTTGAATAGAAAGATAAATGTAAATCTCATCAAACGGGACAAAGGGCGTTATAATGTCAACAGAGATTTGTTCTGTGATTGTGTGCATCATCCTATTATTGTATGCAGCATACCAGCGAGATTACAGTCGTTGGTCATTGAAAATGACAATCGCATGTGAGTTAAAAAATTTATATCGTGGCACGTACACCTGTCAAGGAGATTACGTCCAGTTGAATTTGCACTTTCAAAATACGAGGGGATTCATTCATATCTAAAAATTGCACAAATGCCAGAAATATGCAGATTTAAAACGGTAATATTTGTACTGGAAAGCACACTAATTTTTGCTATTTACCTTTGGCAGATAAATTCCATAATATGTCTTACGCCAATAACTACTGGGAAAATAAATATTGACCAAAAGCTGCAGAAATGCTCTTTGCTATAGCAAATATATCCATATTATTGAAACAAACTGCCGGGATTTAATTATAACCGTGAAATCACACAATTCGAAGAACAAAAAATTGCAGGTGCAAGGAGTGCCTGGATATTATTAGGGAGGTAATTTGGACATAGCGTGGCAAAAATGGATGACGTTTCAACTCAATTGACGTAGGCACGGATGTCCTACTTCTCTCCAGTTACAGCAGTGCCAACATCACTTGAGATGAAACGTCATTAAATCTAATTACGTTACGTCCTACTTTATTTCAAATTATAACTGCTTTTACAAAAGCAAATCGTCGTCTGCGAATAACATGAAGGATTAAAACAGCAGAATGTGCAATTAACACTCCACTAATTTTGCCTGAGTGGATCAATATGCCATGTATTAAAATAAACAAAATATCAAGATATTTGAACCGTGAGCTTATTTCAAATCAATTTCATATTTTGAATTTTTTTTTTAATAATCCGAAATGCTTAGCAAGCAAGAATCGCTTGTCAATAACAAAATATTTTTTGGTATCTTCATGACCTGGTACAGCGTTTATCAAACTTACCCCTGAAAGCGTTTCAAAAATTAGCAAGTGGCAGTTGCATTAAAGAAAATTGCAATTTGGAATTTGAAACCGTTTTGCGCTGTGAACTCCAATCGAGGGGTCTTGGATCCGACAGGCTAAAAGCTGAAGTTGCAAACCGTCTTTTCGAAGATAACAGCCACATTCAACGATTATGAGCCGAAACCGAACAGCCAAAACCGAGTCCTCATGTATGTGAGCCATCCCACGGAGCGTCAAATCCAGCGATCGGACCTTCCGTAGCCGGACCTTCCGTAGCCGGACCTTCCGTAGCCGGACCTTCCGTGTGACGTATGACATTTGGATCGCCATCAGCCACCGCACCGACGTCGTCAACACCGATACCGCAACAGGATTTGACAGCATTTCATCGCATGGAGAACAGTTCAAGGACAATGTCGATACCGTGGGTCCCGCAATCGTAATGTTGCTTCAATGGACTCGTTTGTCGTCTCTTCTGCTATTGCCTGTAGCCGTTTTACGTCGTGAACTCCAATCGAGGGGTTTCGAAGCCGACGGGTTAAAAGCAAAAGTGGCAAATCGTCTTTTGAAGATAACAGCCGCATTCAATGATCACGAGCTGAAGCCGAAAAGCGAAACCGAGTCCTCGCGTACGTGAGCCATTCCATGATGCGTCAAATCCAGCAATCGGACCAACCGCAGCCGAACCATCCGTGTCGCGCATGACATTTGGATCGCCGTCAGCCACCGCACCAATGTCGCCAACGCCAATCGTACTGCGATCAACTAAGTCGACAGCCAAACCGAAGAAAGCCAATGCCAGAAAGACTGATCCGAAGTCTGACAAGCAGACCGAAGAACTAAGACCGTCTGGATCTGCTGAATCAAAGCCGAAACCAAATCAAGACATCCAACGTCCAACAACAACGACCATTTCACCATGAAGAGGAAGACTTCGATCCCCTTCCCCTTTATTTATTTTTAGAAATCGAGTATGATGTCGCCTTGCCGAACGATGACAAACCCACCAATCACATCTGATGGTGAACAGCTCGAGGACAATGTCGACACCGTGAATCCTGCAATCGTTTTGTTGCTTCAATCGACTCGTTTGCTGCCGTTTCTTCTTCTTTTGCCTGTAGCTGTTTCATGCCGTGCACTCTAATCAAGGGGTCTCGGATCTGACGGGCTAAAAGCTGAAGTTGCAAACCATTTTTTTTAAGATAACAGCCGCGTACGTGAGACATCCCATGGTGCGTCGAATCAAGCGATCGAACCTACCGTAGCCGAACCATCCATGTCACGTGTGACATTTGGATCGCCGTCAACCACCGCACCAATGTCGTCAAAACTAATCGTATCGTGACAATCTGCCGAGACTGTTGAAGATTTCAACCGAAGACTTCAATCCCTTTCGCCCTCGTTTATTTTCAGAAATCAAGGACGATGTCGCTTTGCCGAACGATGATAAACAGCCGCACAACCTAACTGAGCTACCCGATGCAAGTCGCCCGCATCGAACTATCCACCCGTCAAAACGTTTTGATGGCTAGTCTCCGAGGACGTCGTCACCATCAAGGGGTCTTGTGAGCATTATCCGCTCATCACCGCTAGGTGGCAGCACCTGACATTTTGCTAGCATGAGTCATCAGGCGATGACTCATGTGGATGCAACTGAACCAGCACCAAACTCTGCATGAGTCATCGTCTGCAACCGAACCCGAACCCGCATTCGCACCCGTACCTGAACCCGTACCCGAACCGGAACCGGAACCAGAACCCGAACCTGCACCAATGGGAACGCAGGAAAAGAGTATAAATAGAGTCGAGTCGCGTCGAAAGGAGCAGAGAAGAAAAAGTCGAGTGGAGAGTCGAGATCATGGGCAAGCTCATCTGAGCTTATGTCCAATGGAAGCGCCGTTTTAAAGCGTTAGTCAGTTTGCGTTCGCATCGTCAATGTTCTCTTCAATACTCAACTTGTAAAAGCTGTTAACCACATCTTAGTTGTTTATTAAACGAATTTAACCGAAGTAACCGTACAACGGTCAGTCTCATCGCGTCGGGCAGATCGCATCCCAACCGCAGTTAGGCCTAGTGGTCAGATAGGCCTGGGAAATTCGTTCCGTATCGTTCCTTCCGATCGTACCAAGATGGCGACCGGAAGAGCCGAACAAAAACCGTTTCTGACAAAAGGTAAACACCATGCATTGAGAATTATAAACCACTGGAGATGCAGTAATGTTCAAGTTGGTTGGAAAACGTAAAAATGTTATGTATTAGCATTTTGTAGCATTATTAGAAAAACAAAGGTATAACTATTTTTCAGATTTCAAGGGTTAGGGATCAAATGATGACGTCTTAGATATTTTATTCAATACTATGAAAACGAACTATTCATACAATTTCTGGACTGTGTTTCATTAAATATTTAGCGAAAGTGCAATGTTCAGACAAATTCTTCAATGATGTTCACTGCACGCGACAATAACGAAAAAGTGAGCATCAACACAAAAGCAGTAGCTGGTACACATCATCTGCAACCCTACAGGGAAACCTGACTACAAGCGACCCCAGGGACGACTCTTAAAATTTAGGCCGGGAGAGTGTGCGTGACTCCACCCTGCAACCAAATCCATAATTGCGAGCACCGGACAGACACGAGTGAAAGTGAATGGCATACATCAAAAGAAAAAAAACTAACAATAGGTCATCGCTCCCTTTGAAAACAACAGAATGCTGAAAGTGGTGGCACCCCATTAGTGCAACGAAGAGACTTCTCAGAGTAGACTATATAGCCAACACATTCTTTAACCTTATACTGCAGATGTGAAAACACCATAAAAACAGACCATCACTGTAAGTCACTTCGCAAAAGATAAAAAGACGCAGTTTATAATACTCAAAATCATTTGATTTTTTCTTATTATATTTCTTCGAATCACATTCCGCATTAGAAATCCATATCGGCTAAGCGCAATAGCATTGCGTCATGGACATAAAAATATATTTTGAATAAAAAAATGCATGCATAAGCTCAGTATTTAATGTATGCGTGGAATTTTTTAATTTCTTTGGAGCAATTAATTTCATGCAAATTTTATGAAACTGCACCATTATATGAAATGGGCACATTCATTTCGTAATACCAACGAAATAAATTCCAGAGTTAAATAAAAATATAAAGGTGATTGGCAAGTTCATGAAATTCCATTTCCTGGAAGAGTTTGAGGGTGTAGCAATTGAATCAGAGTTAGCATCGAACTAAAAAAATATTTGATTATAATATAATTGCAGACACCATACTTCAAAACAATAAAATACAAATAAATCAAACGAATTATAATTGGATTTTCATTATTCGCAGCAGAGCTCTGTAGTGTTAAAACCGTATCCATATAACGATTATATTATTGGAAACATTGTGCGAATAACAGATTTTTTGATTTTAAAATATACGCGCAGTATAAAATTTCTATCAAATGCACGATTCTGCTGTCTATCCGCATTCATTAAAAAACCTACGGACATTAAATATTAAAGTATGATGTAAAATGCTGAGGAAGGTTATTGATACTTGCCTGACCGAATTTTTGTATGGCTAATATACCGAGTGAGTCACAAGTCCAGTGACGGCCTGTTGTTTTTGTAAATGAATGGTGTAGGAATGGAAACGCACATGGAAAGTACTCGGCAGGTTGGGGGCTATCTAACCATGTGCCCATTAGTGACCTTGAAAGGTGGGATCAAGATAATTGAAATGCTAACTTTGTAATTATTGGCGCTAGTGGGCTGATATCATTTAGCGAAATGTTCAGCGCTGTGTTCTAAACATAATGCAGCAAACAGATTGAAAATCGGATAAACAATGCAAAAGTCATGTGGAAAAAACCGGAATGTGCAGCCCCTGTGAAAAGCTTTTCTAACCAATACATTGGTGTGTGCTTCCCTGCCTTGAAATTGCATGCTGTTTGTGTACAACAAGGGAGCTGGCTGGAAAGCATTTCACAGGGGTGAACATAACGGTTTTTTCCACATAACTTGTGCATTGCTTATCCGATATGCAATCTGTTTGCTGCATTATGTTTACTACACGGCGCTGAACATTTCGCTAAATGATATTAGCCCACTAGCGTCAAAAAAATAACAAAGTTAGCATTTCAATGACCTTGATACCACCTTTCAAGGTCACCAATGGGCACATGGTTAGATAGCCCCAACCTGCCGAGTACTATCCAAGTGCGTTTCCATTCCTACACTATTCATTTACAAAAACAAAAGGCCGTCCCTGGACCCGGTAACATACGCAACTTGTAATGATGCACTACAGCAAACAATTTGTGCACCTCCTCATACGTATTAATGATTTAGGCAGAAGAAGTGGGTCAAATTTAAGGTAATTAGAAATCTTCAAATGTTATTAAAGCCAAAGAAAATTTTCAAATTATTTGAACTCATAACTGAACAAGTTCAGCAAAAATCCAAATAAATCCGATTTCTATGCGCGGTTTCATTGTATTATTTGCAACGTTCATCTTTCATGACACGTGTCACTTGCATGTTACTCACAAATTTAAGATTTATATAGCATTCTAGCAGCGACTTCAAATCAATTCGTTATGTAGACGATTATCGTCAATTAAAACTGATTACAGTCATCATACCATTCGTAATTCAATTTCAAATAAATTTTACAGTTTTCTAACGTTTTCTGCAACTACTTATATCTTCCAGTACCTATAGTATATATTTTCCTAAAAATACAACAATATACTGTATCACGCACAAAGGATATCACGCACCCAAATCTGTCCAATGCCCTTTCTGGTGTGATACATCAATTTAATACCATTCAGAGAAATGCATCACTTTATTAAACCAGGACAGAAAATCAATTGCTTAAGTTGCGTCGGAAATCGTCACGTATTTTTTCAAACAACGAAACAGCAAGTTATTATAGATATTGGTATTTCACAATGATAAAAGTTACTTTTGCCGCTGTGGCAACAAATCTTTTATATGGTGGATTCTTATGCCTCCATCCTGTGATTACATTCGACAAATAGGTTTTTACTTTCAGATTCGATCCCTTCTTAAAAGACATCGCGGCATCATAGGGCAGTTCTACATGTATACACATATATACTGTCCATTTGGGTGATATCTGATGGGTGACATATGAAAAGCAAGCAAGCTTCATCCATCATTCATGAATATCAATTAGTACTATAGTACAAATAGCAAAATTGTTTGCCTTCAGCATACAGTAATGAGTATATCCCTCGAAATATACGCTTTCCTCAAGTTGGTGGAGCATAAAATATATGCAGGAACGTACATGATGTATACTTTGCGTCATATAAATACTTATTCTTTATAACATTCCTTATCTGGCAGTATACAGGGTTGCTCACGAATTCGTTTCCATCCTCACAATTTATAGGAGTGAAAGTCATTAAATATCATATGGACATTACGAATGATCTTGGGGACTATCTATTTATGTATGTTTCCCTGACCTTGAATCGACGCTTCAAGGTCGTCTATGTTTAAAATGCTGCAATATTAAAGATAGTAGATAGTTGAAGTTAGAGAAGTGTTCTGGGATCCTCTGTGAGCATACTGTAAAAACAGAAATTAAATCGGACCAATATTGAGGAAGCTAGACCCATTTAGGCCCCATATAGTTAATTAATAGATTCCCGTCCCCGCGCGCACCGGTTTTTTTTCAAGCAAAAAAAATCATTCACTAAAATTCGGCTGAAAAAGCAAAAACACTACTCCAAATCCGCGTTAACACACAAAAACGCGAGTCAGATCGTTTTATAGGCAAAACTATTGGAGATTTCGTGATGATATGATCAGGGCTAGGGCTTCATGACGAGGTTTCAGCGCCACTTCGCGATCAAATAATAGCAATTTAGAATAAAAAATAATAAAAAAATAAAAATAAAATCCGCGCGCGCGCATCCATTTTCGCCGATTTCCGGACGGGAATCTATTAATTAACTTTATGGGGCCTTAGTTGAAACGTCCAAATCAGATTCCCCAATAAAGGACTTTCCTGCATTACATCCCGAACCTCGTCCCCTCTTTGTCACGCCATTCTGGCACCCTCCCTCCTAGCCACGTCCAATTATAATTTGCAACGGTAAACAAATTAAAATATTGTTTTAATATTTAACATTAGGCTTGTATGTCTTTCATTACAAACTGCTTGCTCATTGAAGCGTATTAGCCTACGTATGTTAAACACACTAAAATGACTCGTATTTCATTAGGTTGTGTGAAGCTGGTACTCGGATAAAGAAAAATTAAAAAAACAAATAATTACATCATTTTGTGGCCAATTTATTTGAGAAACAACATACAAAATTTTAATAAGTAAACAGCTATATGGATTAATATGTAAGTAATTTAAGATGCGCATATGATTTGATCGAATACACACTTGATTTTGCACATTTGTACAGCATTGTACAAGTCCAGAACAGCCTTAATATTAATACTTCTAGTTTTCAAGCATGTTACTATATATTAAATTACGGTTACTCATGAAACATTTCTTATACGTATGATGAAAGCTGTGCAGTAGCAATCATGTAAAATATCATCGATTTTGAAATCCAATCACGTTTCTCCTTGAAAGTTGTACAGGATCAACTTGTATGCCTTGACTTGCCGCAAATCAATCCAAAGTTTACACGTTTATCGGGATATTTCATAAGACCAAATTATTTAGTAGGATTATTCTACAAATGTTTTACTCAACACGAGTTGAGGGCATGAAAATATAATTAAATTGATCGCTGGATGTGCATATATGAATATGCAAATAAATCTTATTCTGAAGTGAAGAGCGTCATATAGAGAGAACACATTGAAAATATGTATTGACCACCACAGTAATTTTTGTATTGCGCCATCTACGCTATACTGACCGTAAGGTGATCTCTATAAAGACTTAACCCGATATTTATAAAATAACTATTTTGCGTTCAATATATGAAATAATAAAGCAGAGCATAACGATTGGCAATTACAGTTACGATCATGTAATATTGACTAGCAGTTATAAATTGTTTTTCTACTCTGACCCGAATAGAGGTCAATTCACACTTCTTTAGGTGACATTTTACTACACTTTATCTTCTTTTTAACGAAAATTCTAATAGTAATTATTTTCTTATGCGCTCGCAATTAGGGTTTTACAGTTTGAACTGGTCGAACAGCTACTGTTTTCATTTTGGAATTGTCAATATTACAAGGAAAGCAGTCATATCCTCATAGGAGCAAGCTTTATATTCCTTGTCTGCCACAAAAACTTTATTTATTGTTGTTCATTTCATGAATACCCATCTATTTAAAAGAAAACAGTGCACATATTACTATTCAAAATGTACCTAATACGGGCAAATTGATTCAGTAATTTTTTTAATCTCCGATATTGCTTCACAGACGTAAACTATAAAAGAATCCCTTACATACAGCAATATGATGTACTATCCGCTTCAAACAAGTTTTTCACATGGTCAAGGTGAGATAAGTGATATGAAATGAGCTGGAGAATGGGTGTTGCAACAATTTGAGTTTAATAAAAAAAAGTTCCTCGTGTACCAACATACATTTTTATTTAACGGCACATTGTCACCGTGCTTGCGTGGCAACAAAAAACCAAATACAGTGAAACCTGTATAGTTGGACACCTGAAAATGTTGGCCACCTGGTCAAGTTGACCACTTTTTGTATGCACAGAATCGCTTCCATAGAGTTAACATTGAGGTACCCCTGGATATTTTGGACACCTGTCTACCTTAGACATTGGACGGGGTAATTTGCACGAAATGATAGAAAACCTATCCAAGTTGGACGTTTTTACTACATTACTGGGCACCTTTAGGGTCATTTTCCAGACGCACTTGACTGCAAGCGACTGAATTTGAGCTGGAAGATGTGGAGTAATGTAACATCTCACTGCTCATGAAATATGCTGCAGATAATGACGCAGAACTTTGTGAAACTCTCACTTCAATCTGGGTGGCAAGCAATTTTAATTTGAAAAGAAAAAAAAACAATATTACCAATTATTTTAATAAATTGTAAAAGTATATTATCTTGTTCACATGTGCAGTCATATGTATGTTTTTGACCTCTGACGTGTTTTACGATAAATAAAAACATTTTTTTTTGTCACCCCTGAATTGGACAACTGTCTAACTTGGACGCTTTTTGGCTGCACCGATGGTGTCCAACGTAGACAGGTTTCACTGTACATACATGTCTGTACATATGTAGCAAAATGAAAAATTTCTTCCGGTAACTGTATATTAATATAGTAAGAAAGCATTTACGAGTTTGCAATACTTTAAATTAACTCGTGTATTTGAATCAAATCTCCGCTCCACGCCTCAGCCGAAAGGAGTTCAAGCATGATAATTCAATTTAAATATTGGGACAAACGATAAGAATACGTATTTGCCAGCGCTTCAAATATAGGGCCTTCTCACTATATAGCGCGAATACTTGTATTTGCATAGAGTATACTTATAACGCAAAGCTTTTCCGCTTCAAAAATTCAAGTTCTCTTTGAACTCTTGAACATAGGCTACGGTACGAGAATAACTTGTGGCTATGCGAGTTATCACAGTAATAAAATCAATGAACTGATTAAATGGGAAACTGGTTGCAAGCTGTGAAAATTACATACTTATACATATATTGTACGGTTGTATGAAATCGATCATTTTAGCTGCGAGCGGACGATTTCTTTTAATAAGCGTTTACGATTTTAATGCAAAGATATTTTGCAATAATCTGATCGTATTTCCTTAATTGTGGACTTTAGAACGCTTGCATTACATTTTGTTCTATTACGCAATGCACGGGCTAAATATTCCACCATTACCACCAATTACTGTATTTTTTTCCGAACTGATTTCTCTCGAACGTATAAATGATGCACCATTACATTTCATGATTTACGATTTAATATTAAATTAGGAGGTATGTTTTTCGATTTGTAATAACATAAAATATTGAAGCACATGGTGCTGTACTTACAATGCTGAGAAATTCCAGTGTATGAATGAATGGCCAAAAGTGAATCCACCAGATGAATAGCATCAGTTGCAGTAGTGCATATATACTTAAGCTATTAACTTACATTAAATACTCGTTGTTGGACTAAATACAGTCAATAAATGATGATGGAAATGTCATTCATCAATCTCCTAATTCTGAGCTTGCAAAACGTGCTATTGCTACTGCCAACGTTGCAGCCACTGATCTGGGGCCTTGCTTTCAAGACCCTGTTGCCTAGCAGGCATCAGCAGCGCCCACTCGTGGATGCCGGCTGACAACGACGTAACTTCGCTGAGCCTTCCTGAAACTGTAGAAGAAATTCATTCAATTGCAATTTGCTTATAACAAAAGTTCAATGATCGAAAATTAGCTTCCAAGAACTTGACGTCAGCAGTTGCGAGTGATATGTATATATTGCGAAAACATAACAGAAAATTACACGTAGTTTTGTTTATCTGTGAATTTAATAAATTATGGGGTCTAGCAATTTGGAGGATGGCCAAAGTGGGTGTGCGTAACGTGATTAACTGCAGTGTAGCCCATGAGTTCTTTTGTTGCTAATGTATCCTATGCCCCAACATATAGGCGTCGTCGTAGTATACTTATTTTCGAATTCGACTGCTGCCACACATCTTCCTAAAGTGATCTCTCGGGTGGGAAAAAATTGGGTCGAAGCTGGCGATAAAATCGCAATATCATTCTTCACCGTACTCATTTTAATCTTCAAACTTGTCTCATTTAATTAGCAGAATCGTTTGCTGGAATCTTATAACCGCGAATAAAATTCGGTGACAAACGCGAATCAATAGCATTACCGCAGTTCAAAAATCGTAAACTCTTATTGCTAAAGTGCATTGCATTGCAAAACGCAGCCATGCGATTAACGTGCTTGTGGTGAACGAATAAGAGGGACTCCACCGACAATGATTTGTGATTGTATTTTCAAAGTTATCTCGGAAGTTTGAAATTCGCTGGCAGTTTCCCTGTATACCTCTGGTTTTCATTCCTCCGTGCTGACATTTTTAACCGTCTATATTATTTGTACATCAGTTAATTATATTTACAAGTTATACTTGTCATTTGCGCAAATAGATCATACCGAAGTATATTTTAGTAATTTTAGCGGTAATATTTGCAATTTTCGGATGTAGGGCAACAAGTTTATTTTATTTTGCTTGTATTTAAATTTCCACCAAGAAAAATACATTTCCATTTCATGCGCATTGAATTGCAGTGATTCACTGCGCATGCTTTCGTGTGCTCTAATATTAAAGCTCAAATTGTCGATAAGGTCAAATTTAGTTGGGTTTAAAAATCGGTTAAGTTAGATATAGAGCACAGGCTTTTGAAAATTTACAGGTGAAATACTGCAGATAATAATAAATAATGCTGCCCTTTAATCGGCTTAAAGTTTCGAATATTGCCAACTGCACTGCCTCAGAGTCGGGTTCTCACTATACCAAGTCGAATGTATTCCCTCTACAAAAAAATCCAACATTGTTTTTTTTTTGTTTCAATAACCATTAGAAATGCAGAGTTAATTAACGGGAGCGTTCACCTCTCCAGCCAAATTATACACATGGGACGTTCGGAGTACGGAGTACAGTACAAGAATCATTTACATAATTTGTGTATATATAATATATGTATAACGTTAACAACAATGTTAATAAATTTAAAATGTCTGAATGCGCAATTTCATTGCAGAAACAGCTGCACTCCGCCATAAAGCACATGAGCCAAAAGGTTTCATTTGAGTATTCAGACATGAATAAACCTTGTCACCACTCTTGCTACAAACTTGAAAGGCACAAAAATATGATTGCCGGATAGAAGCTGCGGAAATACGCGTGTGATTTGTGAAAAAGAAAGACTGATGTGAAAACCGTCGAAAACGTTAGTAATTCATTTGTTATTGATCAAACGTAGCGTTGGTCATAATGACAAAAAATGGAACCGCCAACGTCAAGATTTTATAAAAAAAAATTCACTGTATGCCAATGACGTATGCCTATTTGCTTGTGCAGTCCTTTTGCGGCCACGTGCCAAAACTCAGTAAGAGCAGGAAATTTCGCAACGGATACCAAATTTTTCATTGGAAAGACGGTGATCGATCATCTCTAACAATTGCGCACTTTTTAGGAAAAAATTGTTTCCTCAGAGTGAGTACGACAAAATTGTATACGAAAGCGCAAACACACAGCTAAAATCTGCACCCAAAAAAATTCAGTTATTCTTTCTACCACTTTGGAAAGCCAGATATTGCAAATTTACGAAAACTAAAAATAATTATATGCAAATTATAATTATTTTAATTATTGAATTGAACGTGTACTGACAGTTCACAGTTTCAGAAGCCAATTTTTACACGTAACATAGACCATATTTGTAACCTAGCTAGAAAATGGTCAAAATCAAAATCGGGAGTAAATAAGGGGGTTAAAATATATCTAAGAAAATGAGAAGATAAAATGGTTTGATTTTTATTAGAATTGGGGGAATTAATAAAATTAATATGAGAAAATGTAATAACATTTTTTTCAATTGGACATTTAGGGTGAATATTTACTGTATTTTTAATAGAGAGTTTTTATATTTCATAATTTGCTATTTCATAAGAAGGTTGTAGTATAAAAAACTTTATACGCGTATTTTTTTAATTCAGTTATTTAATCTTGGGGTTGACTATTATATAAATTGCATATATTAATTATAGTTAATATATTTTCATTGGGTGGATTGGGTGGCTTGCCCCCCCCCCCC
>WWPM01023467.1:0-13599 GCA_023279145.1 Glomeris maerens
TCTCTCAATTTTCATATGGAAAAGAAAAATCCACAATTCAATGAATAAGACTCATCATTAATCACTTACGTTTTTTGTAATACACGAGTAAACTACGCACAACAAAAAGCGAGATGAAATTATATTTTAAACGGCTTTCTCAAAAATAATTCAAACAGGACCATTTCATTAATGGAAATAATGAAAGAATAAATGTTTCACATCAACTAAACATCCATGAATAGGCTTTGAATGAAAAGTAATTACACACAGTGAAATAAAATGCAAGCTTACGTAATGAATATATATATATATTATTTCCGTCACATTTCCAACTTTTATTTACTCATTTTGTAACTTTATTGGATTGTACTGTAACTTTTATAACTTGTTTTGCACAACTTTTCCCCAATACTGTATTAAATCCTGCTGTTGATCGAATTACTCATCGCATTTACGTCAATTTTCATTTTCCCATGTCAGTGCAAGAATCGGAAATGTATAATAAATGCTACACATACATATTAGTGCCAAATATATTGGAGAACGTTGCAAACAATAACTGAGGATAATAAAAATAATAATAATACACGCATTTCCTGCGGATAAATAACAGGCGGACAACCTAAAGGACAACAAGAATGCAACGCATTTTCCCCCCAAATCGATACTGAAAATAATACGAAAAAACAAACGAGCACCAAACTATTGTTTGCAAGTGGCAAAAGGAACAGGAGAAAAGAAAGCGGCCGCTGATGACGTAACGTGCGGCATTCTATTCTATCGAACGTCAATCATTTTTGCATCGAATAAGATCAAAATGATGACTACTATGTAATAAAGCAGGAGCTAGTACCTGGAACTTTGGCTGCAGCACTGTTTCCGATGGCTCCTGTAGTCGACTTTCCCGCAGAATGATAATAGTGAACCGGTGACAGTGACGATAGCGATTCTCAAATGTCGATCGATGGCTGCTGCGGCTCAAGGTATATCACATAGAATAGCAACAGTACGGTAGCGCCATACGCCCGTCGAACAGAATGCACTCGAGTAGCCCAACACGCATTTGTGACGTCATCACTCTTACGCTGGCAGTACACACTCGCCGAGGTGGACGAACGCGAAACCACCCGAGGCGAAGCTCCACGAGTGTTTACGCTGGAGTGTGCTCAGCACACACTCGCGAGCGTCAGCTTCTGTCTCGTGCGGCGATCTCGCCGATCTCCTGCGAGACAGTATAATTGTACTGTAAATCCTCGATAATAAGCCTGTCTCATGAATAAACCGCTCTCGTAAATAAGCCGGTTTAAACAAACAAAATTTGCAAAATAAGCCGGTCTCGAAAATAAGCCGGTTTTAAAAGAGCTACCCGATCTACACAGCTCCACCGCTACCCGAACTACACAAATGATGGCTACGCATTTCATTGAGCATAACACATTGCGATGTGCATATTGCATTACATAAACGCGTCCTCGCTGACTTGATATTAACAAAATAAGCCGGTCTCGTAAATTAGCCTGGTCAAAAAGAAGAAATTAAAAAAATAAGCCCAGGCTTATTATCAAGGATTTACGGTAATTGCTTAAACCCCTCAATTCAAAATTTGTAATATGCATGAAATAAATAAATAAAAATGAAATAGCTTAAAAAACAAAAGCTATTTAAATTCAAAACAAACCATTAAAATAAAAAACAAAAACCATTAAAATCAAAAATAAACACAAAAACCATTAAAATAACAAAATAAAAATAAAAACAAAAACTATAAAAAAAACCAAAAACCTTAAAATAAAAGATAAAAACTGCTTAAACTATAAACAAAAGCGATTTCATTTTCAAGCAAAATGAATGGTAGCATTAAATAAAGAACCTAGTAATTTAAATCGTTGAGGTTTTAATTTTAAAGCTCTTTTGTTTAATTAAAATGGGTTTTATTGAATTTCAATTTAAAAAAGTTCAATGTAAATAATTTTTGATTATTTTAAATAATTTTTGATAATTTTAAATAATTTTTGATTATTTTAAATAATTTTTGATTATTTTAAATAATTTTTGATTATTTTAAATTATTTTTGATTATTTTAAATTATTTTTGATTATTTTTGATTATTTTAAATTGTTTTTGATTATTTTAAATTATTTTTGTTCAATTTCAGTATTTTTTTAATTTACACCGTTTTATTGTTTTCGTGTTCAATTTGTTTTTGTCTGATTTGTTTTTATGTTTAATTTGTTAGTCGAATTTGTTTTTGTGAAAATTGTTTTTATGTTTAATTTGTTAGTCGAATTTGTTTTTGTGAAAATTGTTTTTATGTTTAATTTGTTAGTCGAATTTGTTTTTGTGTTATTTAAATAGATGTTGTTTTTAATGTAAATTGGTTTAGATTTCGATCGCATCGAAGTAAACTCGTGGCGAAACAAGACGAGAGTGTACTGGCTCTCGCATTCGGTTGTGGGCGGAGTCATGCTCCTCGGCCCCCTTTGACTCGGGCCAGAAAACCGACTCCAGACGGAGCGGTCCCGAGGCGAGGCGAAACAGCAGGAGACCAGGCGAGAAACCGAGTACACTCGCCGAGACCAGGCGGATGCGCCAGCATCACAAGTTGCATCGCAATCCATGTATTTCGTCAAGAAAGACCTACTTCTACCAGCTCGCTAGTCACAATAGTGACGTCACAAAAGCGATCGCTCCTGATTGGCCAATGGCTGAAACCGATCGACGTCGATGGTGTGGTTGCGGCTGGAGCAGATTATCGCTTTGATCCGGGCGCCTCCTGCCGGATTTTCATTGCAACTCACGTTCGAAAATGCCGCCAAATGCCCCATATACGCGTGTAAATAAATAATTACTCCGTTCTCCCAAGTTTTCCAGGATTACTTCATCCAATTCCCTGTAAATTTTTCATTGTATTTTGGAGGTCCAATTAAAAAAAAATATTTTCTTGAAAGAAATCTTTCTTAATCTTTGTTTTCTTTAAAACTTCTTTAATTGCGACATTTTCTACCGTGCAAGCTCTAATTGAAAGCCCAATTACGCTCCAAGATATCATGTTTTCACGGCTGCAAAAAGTTCCAGCATTATATTTGGCGGCATAACACTAACTGCAGTGAATTCCCGCCTCCCAGCTAAGAGAAAAGCCAATAGAATTTGCGGCCATTGACCTAACCCTTTGCCTAGCCTCACCTCACGCGCATCGTTAACATCTCGGCTAAGGTGGCTGGATTTTGAGGCTAACGAATACCGACTGGTCGAGCTTGGGAAATTGGGGCGGGGCTTGACTGCATTCTCTGCCGGGATGCAGATTTCGCAACTGATCAGCTGTGAGCTGTCATCATTTCGCAAACAGTTCGACGCGATGCGGCGTCTTCTAGCCACAACAGTGTTGACACTATTGTGTTATTGTCTTTATCAATGGTATTTGATGTATAATTCCTATAAGCCGGTTGTGATTATTCACGGAGTTCTGGCCGATGCAAGGTCGATGGCCACGTTGCGGAGCCGCATTGAGGCTGTATGCAGAATGTATTATTATACGGAAAATAGCTGCCATTTTTCATATACTCTTTCGAAATAGGCCCATCCGGGGACAAATGTGACAGTTATTGACCTTTACTCAGGCTGGAGGAGCATCACGCCACTGTGGACACAAGTGCACAAGTTTGCAGATGCTGTCGCAGAAATAGCACAAAACGCAAAAAAAGGCATTCACATCATTGGCTACTCCCAAGGTGACGTCACCGGGCAGCCAAAAATTTCAAACCTATTTAGTTATCTAAAAGCAAACAATTTAAAATAATAAATAAATGCAACACTAAATACACACATGTATGATACATGCATAATATAGAAATAATGATTACATTGTGAAATTATCTCCAGATTAGGGACTATGCATTATTTATGCTACATGTTCAAAGTAGCTCTTTTAATTAAATTAGCATTTAATAAACATAAATTTTCTGTAACAATTGTATTCTACGCACATACATCTAAATCCGTAATATTTGTTGGTTTTCTGCAGGAGGACTCATTGCTAGAGGAGTTTTAGCCACTTTATCTGAACACAAAGTAGACACTTTTATATCATTAAGTTCACCCCAGATGGGTCAATATGGAGGTTTTGTTTTTTTATATTATATTTGCAAATATGGTGTCATATTAAAAAATAAAAACCATTATTTGCAATGTAGACACAGATTACTTACAGAAGTTGTTTCCGGAGTATGTCAAAGAAAACCTATACAAGTGAGAACAAGTGAAATAATTAGAACTCGTTAAATGATTGTAATTGCGGTTTTTTTCCCCCAACAAAATTTCTAGACTTTTTTACAGAAAGTATGGCCAGATTTTCTCCGTCGCCAATTTCTGGAATGGTAACTGAAAACCCAATTTAATTCAACAACAATAATACTACAGTATTTAAGTTTTGCAATTCATTTAGATCCATATCATCAAGACATGTACAGGAAGTACAGTGCGTACTTAGCAGTTCTCAATAACGAGACTTTGAATGAAAATAGCAAACGTATGACACCACAAATTTTTATTGTATGCAAGTCGAGTAATATCATAACTGTTAGAAAACTCATTCCATAAATACTTAAATATTCTCATTAATAAGTAAATGAATATACATGTATACACGTAAAAGCATAACTCTTGTACAGTTCTAAGCTTTTTTGCATTAATATTGCTCAATCCTAATTGCAAAATACTGGCGTAAAATTCCCCTTTGGTGAAATTACTGGACTTTGCGTTCCAACTCCTATTACTCATTTCCTTTTGAAAATAAAAACAGAATTCAAGGAGAATTTCTTGAAATTGAACCACTTGGTACTTATTGGCGGACCGGACGATGGGGTCATCACGCCATGGCAATCTAGGTTTACCAGTCAATTCAATGAAACATTATCCTTTTGCTTTAATCCTTTACGCATGGTTTGCTATTATTTTTCAGTCATTTTGGCTACTTCGACGAACAAGGAGATATCATTGAAATGGAAAACCAAGAGGCAAATGACCACATTAACTTTGATTCCAAGCGCATGCTGTTTTCCCCACCACAGTCTTCTTCTTCTTTACAGGTCTTTCAAAATGACTGGTTCGGTTTGAAATCTCTGTCAATGAGAAATGCTATCCACAAGTATTCCATGCCGGGAGTTGAGCATCTACATTGGCATGAAAACGAAACTGTATTTGTGCAATGTATTTTACCTTGGATGACGTGACAGAGACATCAACTTAAAATGCAATGTAAACCACTGAAAAGATTATGTGAAATGCGATTTCCGTTTTGGGACTTTGTCGACTGCCATGAAATGATACTCTTATTTTACCCAGATTGTTGCAAAATACAATGCAGCGTTTTGAATGGAAATTGTAAAATTGATACAATTCTCAGTGTAAATGTCAGACTAGAACATATATCACCTTTTATTTCTGCAAATTGTAGGCCTATGGTTTCGAGAGTATCACCAAAACCGATGTATTGCGTTGCATTACAAATAAAGTGTTTGGTGGCCAACATTACTTGAACTATTACAAGTCATAAAGATATGGCAGATCCTATTTATAATTTGTGAATTTTAATTTATTAGTTTTACATTTCGGCCATTTGGCATCGATCCAGTGATAAAACCAATGGGAATGCAACAAACCACTAATGCCTGAGAAGAAGTTACATGCATGACAAATTTGGAAATGGACAATCCATGTCCCAGTTACTCGTTTTAATGCTGTGTCTATACGTAACTATGAAATAACAAGAACACAATGAGCTGCCATCACTCGAATCTCCAACTTCCTTGACTGCGACAAAATTTCATTCGCAATACATGTATACACTACGACAAGCACTACATTATTATAATACTTTTGTGCATTCATTACCAACTGTTTGGAGACTTATTACATGCGTTGTAATGGACTGCTGCGAGTCATTATGTGGCCATCTTGTGTTGCGACAGCTCAAAACAATGTCAATCATCACACTTGTACTTTTTGGCGTGTTTTTTCTCAATTCGCATTTGTGACGACAATTACATTGGAATTGCTCACTTTTAAGTTTTTAAATTGTGTGTGCGGTCAATCATAAGTAACACGCTGGCCACATTGTGACTCATCTATCCACAGTCATACAATTAACATATAACACCTCATTTTGTTATAACAATAAAATATCATCTCTGTTAACAAAATATAACATTTTTGAAGCATTGAATACAATCGCATTGTAGGAATGTGATTTCTCAGTTGAATGAATGGAAGCTGTGGCACTTCTAACGGGGGAAGACCTAACTGATGTCACGGTTACAAATTACATGTACGCTTTGTGCATATATTAATACAATGGTCAACATTATCATTATATCGTTATTGTTTCGAGGAATGACAACACTTGGGCAAGAAATCAGTCTGGAATCATTTGCATTAATATAGTAAATGCAGTGAGTATTGTATGTATATACATATTGTAATATTGTCCAACAAACCGAATTCACAAATTACTAACATAATATACTATACGTATAATTGAAACACTAGTTTATGACTGTTTTGAAACTTACAATTCAAGAACAGATTTCAAACACTAGGCATGTAATAAAGTGACTATGCCTAGCTTCTGGAATATATTTTATTAAAGTGCTCAAATGATTATTTGAAAGAGTAAATAAAAGAGTAAATAAAAGACTAAAAATACAGTGGATTCTTTTATATTCAATTCTTGTGGAAACTTGAGTTATTTGGACTGTAATTGGTTGATTACAATTTAAAACCACAATGACAAAGTCTTAAAATCAAACTCCAAGAAAAACTGGATTAAAAATCAATAATGAAATTGATATTTGCCTACATTTTTTATAAACGCTCAAAAATTAAACGTTTGATTTTCATTTCTCATGTTTCACTGCTTTAGTTTCCACAAAATGAGTTAGTCATAAACAAAACTATAAAAAAATCCATATTTTTTTGTAAATTCCACTGTATTGTAGAGAACAATGCCATGTAGCAAACTGGTTTCATTTTCAAATTCCCTGACTATTTGCCAACATACACAGTTTTACTACTTCAGAGTACGTACATCGAGCAAAGCATGATTACGTTTGGCACTTTGGTCGATCGCACTTTCACGTAAATGATAACAGAAAGCTAAACTAGCATATGTATACTAATTAGGTACGTTATACAATAAACTTAACTATTTCCAGTTTAGTTATTGGGAGTTTTTTTGGCCTTTTTTGTTTTAAATCTGCACTACACATTGCATTAATATGGGCTTCTGCTATAACACTACTTTGCACTAATTCTTCACCGCTTTAATTTGTTCTATTAGTTAGCAAAGTATGAAGATATGCTTGGGAATCTTCTATATAAGCACAGTTATGTGTCTACTGTATCTCGGGAATGAATGCAAATATCTGACTTGGACGGGATACTGAATCGTTATCAATTAATATTGAATCGGATGCACTCTTCCATTGGACAAAGTTGCATTTTCACCGATACCGGGCTTCATATTTATATTAGGCAATTTATAATAACATCATAATTTGTGTGGAATGGTAACAATTGTCATGTGTCCTTTTAGAACGTCCATTAATTACGTCAACAAAATAAAAGAGGAAGTTTGAAGAAATTACTTGTTGACATAGGTGAGTTTAAGATAAATTAACGCCAACAATGCTATTTTTACAATAATAAACGAATAAATAAGATTTTAGTCGGTGCATTGGTACTCACTCGGACGTCAGTAGCCCTGTTTTCAAGAGTAAATGTAAAGAATTATTTCTCCAGATGTTTGTATAAATTAAAAAAATATTGTACACTTTCTAGAATACTGC
Source organism: Glomeris maerens (assembly GCA_023279145.1). Taxonomy (NCBI): domain Eukaryota; kingdom Metazoa; phylum Arthropoda; class Diplopoda; order Glomerida; family Glomeridae; genus Glomeris; species Glomeris maerens. The sequence continues at coordinate 7,825 of WWPM01023467.1, forward strand.
GCTGAACTAATACATTCAAATTCGTAGAATGTGTTTGAAATCTGTTAAACAAGTAAAAATACATGTTATGAAATTTATTTGTAGACTTCTTAATATCCACAATTCCATTGTAAGTGTAAAAGGCACCTGTATAAAATAGTGTTTTGGGGGGATTGTTGACGCAATTAATGGACGTTCCCTTCTGTACATTTAAATGCATTAATTTATACTTGATTATAGTTGAAATATTATTGCAGGGAAATCAGTGAAAATTGCATGGGGGAATTATTTGAGAATAATATTGAACAGTAATAGCAACGCCTATTACTAGTCTTGCCTTCAACTTCGCACAATAGCAGTGGGGTAGAGGGGAAAAGGGGAGACAACCGCGTGAGTAAAGTGCCAAGTTGAGGGCGAAACTAGTATAGTTGCCTTAACGATACAAGGAGAAAATGACTAATTGCAAAGAAAAGAAAGTTGCAATGCTGCATACGGTTAAACACAAAGAATAGTTAATTGACTTTTGGAAATGTTAAGTTAGTAATCTTTGCAGTAATTTGTGTTTTACTATGTTTAAAAAACTTGCTGACGTTTACATATCAGATTTGCAAATCAAATTTGTCATCATTTTTACCTTTCTTGTTTGGTGCAAACCATGAGAAGAAAGAACTGAAGACTGCCGCCTTGCGTCCAAAGGCAATTACATTTCCACTTTACGAAGTTGCTGGGCAAAAGACACAAAGACGTGGTTACATATAAATCGATCTTATGAAGTAATTGCTTTAAGCTAGTTTAATATTTACAGGAATTGGAATCGAAATCCATCTTGCAGATGACCGAAGAGCGTCTCATTTCCAGAGTCGGCTGCTTCATCTCCGTAATAAGCAGGTGAATTTGGTCTTTTAAGGAATCCGCGTAACAGTCGGCGATGACCGCGGCAGCAGTTTTATGTTTCATACCACGCAGTTTCTTGTTATCCACTTGCAAGATTACTTGGCCCAACTTTAGTGTCCCGTCGGCAGCCGCGGCTCCTTGAGGCTGTTCCGAATTAAAAAAAACAGATTACACGGAAGTCAACAGCCCGCCTAACTACTATACTCATTACAGTTACGCAAATATGAATCTTACATGTATATTGATTATTCTGGGTAAGGGATAAGGCGTGTCCATTCCACCTTCAATGGCGATTCCCAATGTTGGTTTGCACTTTTTTATCACAACTTCAAAACTGACATTTTTGGCTGCACGTGCCGAGCTCTGCAAAGGAAGGAGTGCATAGTTTCAATGGAAACATAACGAAATACAATTACTACTACATAAAATCCAATATAAGTGATGCTCAATGAAATAAACCAATTAATTCAACAGGAAAATTCGTTAATTTATTCAGATTAGCGATAATACAACACGCAAGTATCGGTAACAATTGCAAGAAAAACGGACAGATTTCCCACAAATGCAAGTTGCAATGCCTGACTAGACACTGTATTTGGTGCAAACGCATAACATATTTTAGCTTACTTAATTACAATTACAATATAACCAAGAGCCATTAAAAACAGCAATTAAAACCAGAAACAACTACTACATATTGTACATTGAAATTTTTTCCACATTTTAAAAAACATACATTCTGTTACCCTTACAATTTGGAATTGCCCTAATATATGGAATATACGTAGACAGAAATGGACACAAAAATACGATCCCAGAGTTTAAAAATGAAGTAATTCATATTGAAGGTTTCTTATATCCAAGCTACGCTTTTGTAGCTTTCACGTTCTCCGTGGCTATAATCGGTGAATGATTCTTCTGCTTAGGAGGGTCATCATAATCCGGCAAAGGTGTCTTCCTCTCCATGTCTTCCGATCCAGCTCCAATCTTTGGCCTCGGAATCCTCAATGGTTTCATTTCTTTTATTCCTTCCATCGTTCACACTATAGTACACACACAAATCAGGATTACAATTCATGCCACATCGCAGCATACATCGAATCAGGGACAAGAACACAGGCAATCCAGTTTGAAAAACAACTGACGTGATCTACACTTTATTGCTCATTCAGTCAATTTTATAAAACGAGGCCAACATGCAAATCTGCAAAACTAATTCATCATTGTTGATTTTCCAAGGATATTATCATACATTATGTAGCCTACCTATACATGCACTCACAAAAATCTTCTTCATAACCGTCTCATTATTTCATTTATTATTAATATACTCTTGTTAATATGAAGTGCACAGATGCAGCCAATAAATTTTCATTTTGCAGGTCATTGCAAAAATGTCCGATTTAGTATTTCATTTGAAATAGCAATCTTCTCAGCTGATGATGAAAAATATTAACACAACAGTCTATTATTCGGGGGGAGGGGCAAGAAACATGTTTCTAATAAATTACTTCTGCTATTAGAAGATATCAACTATCTCATGGGATGAATGCAGATAAAAAAAGAACGTGGATAATGATAAAGATAATTCACAAATAATTATCTAATCAGTGCTTTTTTGCTCTTCCAAGGAAGGGGATTATCTTGATCAGTACAGTGGTTTAGTTTAAAGTTAAACTACAGATACAATTATAAGGCGATCTGAACCACAAAAAAGTTGGCCAAGATAACCAGGAAGTAGACAAAAGCAGGAATATGCAATTTTCAAAACCGGATTCTACATTTTCAATGTCATGACAACAATATCAAAAATAGCGCCTTGAGAGAGAAAACTTTACATATTTTCCAAATTGTACAAGCTGCATGAAAATCATAGTCTATGTAACGTCTTAAAAATTAAACTTTTCATATTAAACAAGTAAACATTCACTTCCTAATAATTTCGCATGTATTTGCACTAAAATTTAAACATTTTCAAAACTTCGTTGGATTCCGAACTTGAATGGTTCGCATTTAATTCAAGAGCTTACAAACAACATTGTATCTAAAAAAATTAGAAACGAAAACTGGTTATTTGAGAAGCAACAACAGCTGATTCAGGTGAGTTGGGTTAGGATTATTATGATGGCCAATTAGATTCATGACATGGATGTGGACATAAACTGCAAATCTGGGTCTGGCCTTTTGTTCCACTTTCATTCATGTTCATACATTTGCACAATTTCAAAATGACCTCAATAAAGAAAATAATTCCGAAACGGCAAATTCCCAGCTTTACTAAAAACTGTATACTGTATAAAACAGTGAAGAGGGAACAATACATCGCCAATTTTCCAGACAAGCAATGCGTAAAGTTGCGCACTAAAAACATCACCTTGATATTAAATCAACATTTAATCACTTGTATGTACAATATTCCACTCAGCTGTTTTAACTAACTTTTTAACAATTATTCCAGCCCTTTTTTAATTATGTAAAAAACTTCAATGCATAACAGCTAATCAAATATTTAATTTAATTTCTCTCATATTTTCACTTGAAATATTCTTATCGATTACATACTTACAGCCTCACAAAGTTTATTCTGAAGTTGTGAATTCTCTGCTGAAAACGTGAGAAATTTCTCAAAGTTTCAATGGTATCTTTGTTTCAAAGAAGATTTTCAAGCAAAAAACTATACCCAAGGAAATCATTTTGAAAACTAAACGCCATCCTTCCAAATATAGGACATAAATTACAGTTCATATAATGTCTCCAAACATTTATCCAGTTAATTTATCAAGAAACAAAATTCAACATATTACTAACTCACACAATAAACTAGAGTTCAATTTGAGTAACAAATATACAGTAAAATGATTTTCTTACCTGTTGAAACAGGTAGGTAAGTATTTATATAACTTCCTATAAGGAAAGATTTCCTCATACGGTTGCCACTCGCAAAGTATCCGCAAGTGTGTTCTGGAGGCTGGTGGGAGTCAAAGTGATGTTTGACCACATGCACGTCTTTCTTTTCTTATTCCTCAAACTGGTCTCAAGTCACCTGGAAAGTCGATGACTCGCTTGTTAAGAGAGTTGCATACACAAAACACAAAGCACAGTACGTGTAGCGGTACGCGGTTACGCAGCCGGTTCGCAAAGAATACCAACCTCTTTCCTTTGCTTTTCTTCCTTTCCTTGCCACGTTCCCATACAGTGCTTAGATAACATAGCTCATTTCTTTTTAAAATACTTTCTGCAAGAGTAAATTGCGATTTCATATCGTAATCTTAGTTAAGATTATGTAACGCGAACACCGGTAGCAATTACATTGGTATCTCGCAACAACACGTTAGACATTCTTAGAAAAATGTTAAGGTGTAATTATAATTTAAGTGTGTTGAATAATTATTCAACACACTTAAACAAAATGCAGTTCCCATCATGGTATAATTAGTGATTAGTACTTCACATCATATCATTACATAAAATTAATTATCATTGAATGCCAGCAATAAAAATGATTCCTATTCATTTACGTTGAACCTGATCAGCGAGACTTCCATAAAAAATTTCCAGTTACAACTTTAGATATTCTAAAATAAAGTAGATTTAACGAATCAGGTTTAATAATTTCAAATTCGTGTTACATCCATCAAATAAAAATTTGAAATACACTTATAATCACTTACAAACTTACACAGACTCATTATAAATTATCTATAATGCTTTTAACTTCAACAATAATTGCTAAAATCCCAAATTTATCTCTCACAGTGCAACCTGAGAATACTTTGTTATTCCTACAAATTTTTAGTTTAGATAAGAAATTTCATTAACGGTTAAGAAAAGGAAACTAAACAATGAGGAGTTGAGGACTGCAGACATCCAGCTTCATACACAAAAATCGCATTGCCTCATCGAGAAATACAAACAATCTACAAAACAAAAGCCAGTTATTTTTTCTTTCTTCCTCTTAAAGAAATTAAACTTGTTTTTTTTTTACAGCCGACGAGGAAAAACGAATTTACTACATTGTAAGCTCGAGAAAATTTGGATTTTAAGGGGTCGAGCGGCGTACGGACGAAACAACCAAAAGAACGCTGTGAGAAGCATTCATCTTAGAAGACAGGAGTAAGTCGTTGCCTTCTAATGCCATCAGAAACTAAGCTTTAAAACATCTATTTTTTTTACACAAATTGTCCTCAGGTGACCTGTGGGTGCTGCGGGCAATTGTTACCTGTACCGCACGACACACCCAAAACCCGCAAGGGTCACGCGCAAACCTATTCTTACCGATCTTGTTTTTGCACTTAAGTTAATTGCATAAGCCAAACAGACAACAGAACGTTGTCAATAAGGAAATGCAAACACTTCCGTAATAAACTCGGCAAAATGTGTACGCGCACTTGGGAAACATTCATTCAATACACCACGCGTGTGTACCTTCTCCTGCAAATAAACACGAGGAAAGAAAGTCAGATGGGTTTCATGCCGCCAGATTTAATAATAGGAAAACAATATGAAACCAGAAAAAAAAACTTGAACTTGCGTGTCCGTGCAGCGACATTGCGGTCTTGCGGATGCGATGGAAATACACCTTGGCTCACTTCCTCGTGAACTCCGGTAATTAGCATTACACGAAGTAATTTATCTTTACAATTGATGTGATATCCATTTTGGGTTTCGGAAGTGGACAATACTTTTGAAATCACTGAGTCAACCGGAACTCCCTGCGACCAGGCATATTTTGTTCTTCTCGATTGAAAATTTCAACCGTTATTCAAGAATACAAAACATTTAGTTAACTGCCAAATTGTTCTTAATATTTCTGAGATCTGTGAACCATCAACGGAAGTGAATAATTATAATCTGGTTTACTATAAGGGATAAAAACTACTGAAAATATCACACTGCACGTGC
>WWPM01023468.1:0-10641 GCA_023279145.1 Glomeris maerens
TAACTAAATGCTTCGGGTTTTTTTTGCACAGGACAATTACATTCTGGAAACGATCCTTCCACAGCTTAGCGAAGAGGAGATCAACAAATACCTGGAACCTCTTCTACTCGAGTACTTCGAGCACGGAGACACGAGCGAAGTTGCGGTAAGGTGCCCTTCAGATGCCCCTTCCTGTAATTCTCTTTTGAACAACCACTGCGTGAATTTTTACATGATTGGTTGTTGAAAATTGTAAACTGGTAAATGGATACCAACTTTAGTGGGGAAAAATGCCGAAAGAGCCCAAAATTCACTAAAATGTTTATGATATTGTTGATAACGCTAGTTAGGAATATGGAAAAGAGCGAGGTATGGCGGACAACGCTAGATGGCGCCACTGCGCGGAACCCTTTGATGTGGTGACGGACAGACACCGAAGCGAGCTTATAAAAACGTGGAAAAAACCTAGTAGATGCCAATTGGTTCCCTAGTATGTTTTCTATTAGTGTGTAAAAAATACAACTTATTTAGGTACTACTACTTTCAAAACGTGTAACAGTTCAAATTTAACCTGGTTACTGTTCCGCACGCAGCTGGTAGGTTATCTTGTGTTTGTGCGTAAACATCAATACTGTCAAGGATGGGAAAATAAAACGTTAACCGATAAGATAGGTGACAGGTTATGACAGCAAAAAACATCCTGTTGAGATTGCGAAAGATTTTAGGGAAAAAAGTAGTCCAGGTATAAAACGAATTTGGGAAATGTTATCTTTTAATATTGGGGCATCTCACTCTGAAATGTTAAAATTCTGAAAGTTAACGAGCTTCAAAATATCAAACGTCTTCTTTGTGAACTCTTACGTTCAGTTGCAAATAGGAAAGAGTGAAGATGTAACAAAGTTTTTTGAAATGAAATGCAATAAATATCAGTGTCTGGATTCAAGTTATCGAGGTTCGACTGTCTATACAGGAATTGTGTGCATTATTGTTCCTAAGCCTCCCTGAAATGTTAACTTACCGACTTCGAGAAATGATTCTAGAAACGGTCTTTGATTTGTTTTCATTTTTTTGTATTTTTTTTTTAAATTCTTTAAGGTTTCGCTACAAGAACTAAACTTCGGCGAAAGGAAGTTCCAGATCGTGTCGATGGCCGTGTCCCTGGCCATGGAGCACAAACCTTCCCACCGTGAGATGACTTCCGTCCTCATCTCGGACCTTTACTCCCAGGCCCTTTGCTTGGACGACGTGGCGCGCGGATTCGACACGCTACTCAAGAACCTGGCCGACATGGTCCTCGATACCCCGGAGGCCCCTGTGGTTGGTTCCCACGTATTTAGATAGAGAAACTTCTTAGCTGTAAGACCGCAAGTATTTTTGTGGGTCTTATTAGCTAGTTTGGTAGAAAGCTTCAGATTTTGCGATTGAAATTTGGAAATAATTTAAATTTTTTAATTGCAAATTATTAGTTTTTTATTTTATTAATTACAGCTCGGATAAATACTTAGTAACAATGTTATGCGGTTCCAAACCATAGCCGAGTTCCCATTGAAAAGGTTTGACTGTGTTAACGATTTATCTTACTTGCAACAATTGCAGGTTTTGGAAATTCACAATTTCCGTTTGGTTATGTAACAGGAATGAACTTCCAAATTTGAATGTTTGGGTTTTAAAGCTAGGGTCCCGATAATACGAGGGGAGTATCACATTGATTTACACTTTATTTATTTCCACAATCCATGGCCCGGCATTTGACTGGTCGATGCAGTTTTAGCTTGCAGTACAGTATTTCACCACCTGGTGGCAGCGCTTGACAATACGTTAAGAGCTTTTCACAATATAGCGGCATTTGTCAGCAACTGTTTGTGTATGATTGGGCAATATGGAGAACGATTACAAAGGTCAGCGCTGGACCACATCCACTGTACTCTCCGGACTTGGCCCCAAGTGGCCATCACCTGTTTGGGGCCATGAAGAAGCCTCTGCAAGGCCATCATTATGCCGATTCTGTTGAACAAATGTGGTTCGAAGAAGGTCTGCGAAAGTTGCCACACAGGTGGAAAAAAATGCATAAAATCGCAGAGAGATTATGTCAAAGGTTTCCATATCTCCTGAATTATAAAAGTACTGCCATATGAATAAAATAAAATGTAAATCAATATGATACGCCCCTTGTAGTCTGAACTCGTATATCTTTCCCTAATAACGCCTACTGTAGAACATAAGATCCTATTGAATGGTTTGCGACTTCCTTTCCAGATTTTGGGCAACTTCATCGCGAGAGCCGTCGCTGACGATTGTCTTCCTCCCAAGTTCCCGATGGAGTACAAGAATCACTTGGAGTGTCAGTTTGCTAGGTTTGTTTCCGTGAACCGTAGAAAAATGAGTGAATTTGGCCCAATTCGTGATCCAATATTTCGTAACTGCTGGGATCAAATTTTCCTATAAAAGTAGAAATGCAGACGAACCTGCTGCGCAAGTGCGTATCGACCCGACATCGAAAATTTGTGCACTTAAGCGGACTTTTCCTCAAATTTATGTACCAACTTCATAATGAGTAGCCGTGAAATGCTAATGACAAAGGGAAAGGTTCTAATTCCAAAACTGGAGCGCATTTTGGATACGGTATTGGTTTAAAAATGCTGCAAAGAGACACAACATTCAGTCTCACCTATCACAACGTAAAATACAATCCGAACAAACGCTCACTGAAAAGTCCTGTGGTACATACAGGGTGTCCCAATTAAAACGCCCTTGTTACGATCACTTATAAAATAATAACTGTAAAAGCGACAGTTAAAAACAAGTGCTTTTTTAATTGATGAAGCCTCAAAGTTTTTTTTATGGCAATACTGTCATGCTTTCGCTCATTGTGCGCATGCACCAAAAAATAGCTGTCAAAAAAAGTTTCAGGATCGTGTGATTTCAAACCGATACCCCGAAATGTTCGGCTGTGGACTGCTATAACCACCCAATAGCCCTGACCTGAACCCCTGTGATTTCTACCTGTGGGGGGGGGGGGGCACCTTAAACATGAGTTCTTTAAAACTGGGCCTATAACGCTGTCCCTGAGAAACTTGAGAGACAGAATCAAAGACTGTGTTGAAAACATAAATCGGAACGAGGAAATTCTAAAGCGCGTCTACACGAACGCGTGCATTCGGGTGCGAGAAGTGGCACAAATTTATGGTGGACACTTTGAACACATACTACGTATTAAAATAACATTGACATGTTCCCTTAACCCAGGGTCCTTTTCGGTAACTTTATTGGAACCCGTGAGGGATTACGATTGATTTATATTGTGTAAGGTACAGGGTAAAAGTGTTTCATAGTTGATTGGGATTTTAATTCGTACTGAAAGGTCCAGATTTTCTTTGGTAACCTGGAAAGTCTGCAACTTAATGTTTTCATGTTGCTTTATATTCCTATATTTTCAGATATTATTGAATTGCCGTGTATATTGTGTGATTTTTCGATTGAATTAGGGCCGCTATCGAGCGAGCCGTCACCATCCTCAACATGAAACACGGACTTGTCAAGTTGGACAATGTGTGGGGTGTCGGAGGGGGAATCCGACCCGTCAAGTACCTGATAAAGAAGGTATTGTTAAGTTCTAAGACATTCTGAAATTGAAATTGCGTCAAGAATTTTCAAATTTTTCGATCTACTGTCTAAGTACTGCACCTTGTCAGTTCGCATTTAACGTGACTAGTTATAACGGAATCATGCTGCTAAAGGCGCAAACCGAACTGAAATTGGATTTCCTTTCAGATGATGCTACTTCTGAAGGAGTACCTTTCTTCCGGTGACGTCACGGAGGCAGCTCAATGTCTTCAAGACCTCGAAGTTCCCCATTTCAATCACGAATTGGTCTACGAGGCAAGCGACCGACTTTCTTTTTTTGTTACGTTAAGGTGAGGTTTTCAAAGGCCTTAAACCATCTTACCGCGCAGGCCATCGTGATGACCGTCGAGGACATGCGCGAAAGGACCGCAGATCTCATTTGCAAGTTGCTCAAATCTCTGTACACTTCTACCATCGTCACGTTTGACCAGATGAAACGGGTGAGTGTCACGAGGTAATGAAAAAAAGCCCTTTTCGTTTGTTGACGGCGATTTTTTTTTCTACCATGATCGGTCTCAAAGGGGTTTGAACGCGCCTTTGAAGACATGCCGGACATTTCCATTGATGTTCCCCAAGCGTATAACATCTTGGAGAGATTTGTAACCAAGTGCCAAGAAAGCGGTGTCGTGAACGATGACATCCTGCGCAAGCTGCCGTCACGGTACGTTTTCATCTTCCATCGATGTCTATATAGCGTGCTTTTTCCATACCGTACAAACTGAAACCGCTGATAGAGGGCACTAAAAGAAGCATTTATCGCCAATGAACCTAGAGTCCAACGTTCACCATTAAAAGTTACAAGGGAAAATGTTGGAACAAAATGTGTTGTACTTTCAGCAGCATAATAATTGCATATCATTAGGCTGCCTTGAAATGTGCTGCAATTAACCGTGTAGCGCATGTTAGCAAAGGTATCTTGATCCTTGAACTGTATCAGGTTCATTCAGCGTCAATGAATTGCATCATGTGACTAAGAAATGCCCTTTTGAAGTGGTATAAATTGGGAATTAGCGTTACATTTTCAGTTACTTCAAACTGACAACTCGTGGTGATATGACCTAATAAGGTTGACATTTACAAGCCTACACAAATTAACAATTTCATTGCGCCCATTGTAGCAGCCATGGCAGCATACACAAAACAAGAGCTTGCTGAAATGTATTTCATTTCATTTATGGGTGGGGGGGCTGAAAAAAAACCTGGGACACTCACTGAAATTTATTTCACAAATACGTTAGCAACTACGCGATACAGTTAGCGATGCGGCTAATAACATTTTCTTCGCGATCTGACCGGGAACGTACTCGTTTCAGAGGCCGCAAGCGATTCGTGTCCGAGGGCGACGGCGGACGCGTCAAGGAGAACGCGGCGTAAACCGAAGCAAGACTGGATCTCCTACCGAGTGGGTGGCGTCGTCCGTTGACTTCTTATTTCCAGGTGCGCTTCTCAAGCGATATTACTAACCACCTACTTGGAGGCCGCAAGCTTCCCCGATTCATCGTTCCCCCATCTATTAACCGGGTGACGGTTTTCCATTCGATATTCATCAACTATTATTACTTTACCGCAAGCGTGTAACCGTCCGTTGCAAAACGAAACGGGAGAGAGAGAGAGAGAGAAAGACGGTGTACGAAGAAGTAGCAGCGTCTACTTCGCAATAAATCACGTGTACACGTATACGTCGTACTCGTTACTTGGGTGCGTAATCCCTCTTGCCGAAGATCAAACTCCCGATCCTCACATTGGTACTGCCGAGCTCGATCTGCGGAAACACGAAAGAAACTATTTACGTCTAATGTTTGCCAAAAGATTTACCGTCCGGAGCGTCTACTAAGGTGGCCCAAAACTTCAAACTCGAAAACTAAAAATTTACGTTTAAATTCGAAATAAAACCATATAAATTCAAGATACGTTGTTTCTATAAGTATTAGGAAAACACGTTAACCTTTAGAATCCTCCGTCTTCTTTGGACTTACCGCGTGTTCGTAGTCTTCCGACATGCCCATGCTCAGTTCTAGGTCCTTTTCCTCGCACTCGAGCTCGGCGCAAACTTCCAATCTGCATCCTTGTAGTAGCTGTTCGAAAAACCCCAAATCAATATCGAAATTACAATCCCCCTCTTGGTATTATCTAGTTGTGTCTATTATAAGGTAAGAAGCCCTTTGCGGATTCCAGAGTAGGACTCCTAGGAAGACTTTTGTTTCTTTTTTATTCCCAACCCGTAAATAACTATTGTTCCGATACTAGATTATAAGGTTACAAAAGTGGAGGGGGGGTTGCATATACTTGGAAATCAGGGTTAGGGCCGTTTGCTATGTCGTGGTCGAATCTGCCAATGGTCATCAGACCACGCAAGTCCAGGTTAGGGCACTTGTCTCTGATGAAACGGGCGACCGCTTTCGTGTCCCGCGGGTTCACACCGCTCTTCCCTGATGGGAAAAGCATTGAAGTGATTGGGGAAAACAAAGGGGGTGATGACACTGATCTCACCAGCTTCTTCACTGGTATTCACTTGGATAAGTACGTTGAGTCTCTGCTGTCGCTTGGCTGTTCCGCACGCGGAGTCGAGCCCCGCTGCCAGCTTCTCGGAGTCCACAGTCTCCACCATGAATAGGTTCGGGATCGCTATTTGGCGATAAAGGGTTTGCAGTTGTGCGTCATGCCCATGGTTCTCCTGCGTTGGCGCGCAGAAGAAAATCAAATAAGACGATTCACTCTGCTTTACGCGACGCGCATGTTAAACCGAGTATACGCGTTGCTGCGAGCGCCAACTTAATATATTTTTTGGAGCAATTTAATGCTAAAGAAACCTCTTTAATAGGGATGTATATTTCAGGGGAGTGGCAATTCCATTTTAAATTGTGACTCCAGCCATGGTACAGGTCGGGTAGCCCCGCCTCGATCCCCAGCCAGGTTAATGATTGCCCTTGAGTGGAGGCTATAACTAAACCAACAAGAGAAGAACCAGGGGCGTGGTTTGCCCCCACCCCTTTCATTCAAATTAGCGAATGAAATGCAATGATGTATTTGCGATTGCCTTCTCCTGGCTAAGTGATCGCCTACACGAAGCCGCCATTTGGGGTTGGATTCTATCGACGACGAAAGCACCTGGCCAAACAAATGCATAAGCAATTTTTTCTGATTGGATCATTTTTAGCCCCTCCCCTGGTTCTTCTCTTGTTGGTGGAGTCATAGCGAATAGAAGGAAGAAGTGATGGAACTCCCCTTCCTAATACATGGCGTCCTATGGGAGCGGACAATCGCTCCGACCGTGGTGGCGCTGCCGCTATGGCGCTGCATTGAAAGCAATTGGGATTCAGTGATTTCAGCCCCCTGTCGATCGCAGCGCCGCGCAGTTAGAATGAAGCGTGGAAAGAACGAACCATTAGTGCGAGCGATTGACAAAAAAGGGAGTTCCACCACTTCTTCCTTCTATTCGCTATGGTGGAGTTATAGCAATTCGAATGTTTTGCCGCCGTGTTCGAGTTTCACACTCGAAGATGGCGCTGTTATCACGTGACCTGCGACCGACACCACTCGGCTATGACGTCAATAAGGGGCAACGCCTCACTACCGAACCGACATTGCGACTGCCACTCCCAATACATAAAACTCCCTAATTAAGCGCTTTCATATACATCTTATTTGATTTTTTGCCGCCTTTCAATGCTACACCAACGCCATCTGTCGGTGTATCTGGCAATATACTTTACATACAGACAACTTTTGGAACTTTGTTGCGCTGAAGATGGCCGATGAAATGCCAACGGATGTCAGGGCATTGTTCCAAAATCTTTGGGGCACATAGAAAATTAACAATATGTGGGTCCTATTAGAATTGGTCTCAAGTGATCATTGAAAGGGTGTTAAGGGGAGGGATGGGCTTTTAATAGCATAAAAAAATACGAATTTTAAATTTTAGCGACTTAATCAATGAACAAGCCCCGTAATTGTTTTTTTTTGCGTGGGAAAAATATATGTGAAGTAATTTGAAAAATGACGGGAAAACGAACTTCGGGCGATTTAGCCTTCTGCAGTAATTCTTGCACCTGCAAATATGGAACAGAATTTTATGAAAATCGGTGCAGAGGTGGGCGGAGTCAGGGGCGTGGCCGTTCGAGATTGACATGTATTACGTAATTTTCGCCGAAGTGGCGCTGTCCACACTCGTAGGCGGCCATCACATCCTGGGCCGGTTTCGTTTTGCTAACAGCCACAACCCGTACTTCCTGTTGCAATTGTCCCAATCTGTTGGCAGTGGCAGCTTTAACCTTTTCGTTCACTTCGCGCAAAGCGTTTCTCAAACCGTCGTTGTTCATGGCGCTGAAGACGTTGCGGAAACTCATGGTTTCCGTCGCTGAATCACTTAACGCGCCGATAGTTGGCGCTCTGATCGACCCATGCATAGCGTGCGTTGATTGGTCGGCAAGGAGAGTATTCGCAGTGATGCCTGGCGTTAATTGGTTCCGCACATATTTCCTCTAACTTTACCCACACCCTTAAGAAATGCGGTATACGCCCACTGCTGGCGCGCTATTGGTTATATTTTTCAACACCCACACTGGGCGTTCAGTTCTCGAATGCGATTCGCTAAAATCCCGTGGGTAGGGAGATTGGTCACGGTGATGCCTCCCTCTGATTGGGTCCGCCATATTTTTCTCAACTTCCGCTCATTCCACCAGGAAATACGGGATAGGTGGTGCTACAGCATTGAGGGACACGCCCACTTCTGAGAGGAAATGCGAATGCTGCTCACCTTTAAGGCGCTTTATCAACGACTTTTCGCTATTTATTCATTCACACAGTTTTGTCTGTGTGTTTTGTAAATCCTGTAATTGCAACAAATATATACAAATTGTCCATTCCATTTAACGATTCAGAATGTAAAGGGGTAGTGATGCGATTTCTCCGTTGCGCTATTTAAGTTGCGAGCCACGTTTGCGCCGCGCAACATTCTTTTAGGCGGCATTTGCTGCGGCGAATTGCGCGCAATATAAGTTGCACGCGATAAACTCGCGAGCGCATGTGACGTCATTACGCCGAACGACCACCGGTCCGTAGAACACGATTAACATTTGTGACGCTCGTTTTCCCACGCTGAACGAACATTATAATCATTGACGCAACAAGCACAATGTTGACGTCAAGAAATTGTATAGTTTTACGGTTTATTTTTGTTTATTTTCAATTGACGTGCGAAAAGCCGCGGGAAACTGGAGCATTAAGCATTCCCAAAAAAAATATGATGGATGGGGGAAGTGGACACTCGTCCGGCAAGGAAACGTCCGCGACGAGGACTTGCGCGTTTCTATTGGTCGGCGCCAAAGAAGGCGGAACGATCGATGATCGGGTGATCCGTATGCGCTCCGCCCCCGTCTGCCGTGAAATGGCACTGACCTTGGTATTTAAACCGTGAACCGAACGTTCGACTCTCATTCGGCTTCTTCAGCGTTTCCGGGTCGGGCGCACTAACGTCATCGTCGGCCAAACGTAGAAGAAAAACCCGGGGATTAACGGTGCTCGCCAATCGTCCAGTTGGCGTAAATAATAACAGTTATAGCCATTGCCCGGTTCCGCATGCATTGGTAGTGTAAATATTACGTTTGCGGATCGCGATTTTTTTAAGAAATAAAAACGTGAATGGGACCGACGCCGAAAGGAGACATGGCAAAGTGCGAAGATGGGAGCAGTTTCGTCTGCACCAATGGGAATTGCGCACCTCGTAAGTTACATTTTCCTATTTAATAACGTCTAATTACGCGCACATTGTTACACGTAGTATAGATGCATTCATTTCCTGATGATGCTTATTTAAATCGTGGCGGCGTAATGTCCGGTGGTCTTTATGTCGCGCGCCAAAATTTAAAATTTTAGAACGAATTCTACGACGGCGTTCTCCGTTTCGGCCGTTGGGCGGCGCCGCAATCCCGCTGTTTCCCCCTCTATGACGTCGGACATTGAACCCCATTATAATTACTATTATTGCACAGGCAGCAAATTGCACTTTACTAAACGAACAGATTACAGGGTTGTTCAAAAGTCCCTATATAGTCGTATTCATTACAATAATAATGTCACATTGTTTCATGCAAAGCAGATCCTCATTAGCTACAGATCGATACTTGAAAAGGGGTGGGGCAAATGCGAACCACGCCCTAACAGAATATTCCAAAATAACTGCCAAAAAACTGAAATTTTGTAAAAATACATGAAAAAGGGTTAATCGTAATACGCTTCAAGGTAAGTCTGAAGCAATTATGTTGCCAGTAGAAAACTTGCGCGCAACTTGTCAAATGTATCGGCTATGGCAGTATTGCATGAGATTTCTCGGCCCGCAAGACACTTGCACGAAAATTCTAAAAGTACAGCTCTTTTTTTAACACGTTTGGTTGTAATGAATATGCCTACATATGGCCGTGCACAGAAGCACCTTATTCGTTAGAAAACATGTTTTTTTCTTATATACGTGAGTTTGCGCGATTTGAAACTGCACTTTAATAGTTTTACGGTAATTTTAGGCTTATAAAGGGTTATGGGGGTAACAAAGAAATAAGGACCTGGTTAGTAATTTGTGTATGTATACACCAACAGGCTACAGAACTCGCAAACAAAATGGCAAATTGCGTTTAATATTGCCGCAATTAAAGATACCGGCAACTTATTACGGTACGTTGTCTAATATTATAGGTTTCTGGTGGAAGGCGGGAAAATCTGTACACAAAAAAATTGGCTTTAATTTCATTCTAATAGCACATTACAGTTGTTTCTATTGATATTCATTTTGTGATCGGTGCGGTGATTGTGCTGCTGATGATGATATGGTGATTGTGATGATGGCAATTATACTAATGGTAACAACCATCATGTTCATCATCGCATTCTTTATCATTATCTTCATCTTGTTCAACATTATCATCATCTTTATCATGATGTTCCCGATCATCATCGGTATCATCTTCATCTCTGTCAACATGTTCCTGATCATCTTTATGTTTATCGTTATCTTGTTCATCTTTATTATGTTCAACATCAATCTTC
>WWPM01023470.1:0-15406 GCA_023279145.1 Glomeris maerens
GACACGACCTGTTAATAATGCAAAACCGAAATATATAGAAAATAACAAATCGTTACCAATTATTGACAACATAATTCCTATAAAAGCGCGCGCACAGCAGCAACATTTTGCGGTACACTCAATCTGTGCCCGTGCTCTTGGCATGCGTTATCAATACTACAAAAATCGCAATACGACGCTTCAGCTACAGTATAGTACATGCTCAAATTAGCCATATATAATACAGTACTTTTTGTTACCTTTATAATATCAACATTTCTAAACTTTTAACTCCCACAAATAAATAAATGAGATCATTAAATTTCGATTTCGTTTCCGCCTTATTTAATTTGGTTTGATCAATTACATGCCCAAATTTTCTGTCATGAACAAGAAGCAGACCGGCGACCATGCATAATGTAATTTTTTTTATAAAATCAAGAGCTAATTATTTTAAGTGGATATCAAATTTATCCACTCTTGATAAAGTTAATTGAAACGCGTGCAATTAGTACTTGCAATTAGCAAACGCATCTGTCTCCATTCGTAATGCAATAATTAATTTCAATTAACAACATTTGAACCTCTTCGAATTATATATGGCATTAATTTTTAAATTGTTGAAATGCACAATTGGATTTTACCAATTAATGCACTTTACTCATCAATTAACAAAACAAACAGAATGTATATTGCCATATTATTGATCTAGCTATCGTATATAAATAATAAGCATATCGCACAGTAATTGCAAAACGTCGTCCGAACACGATATTATGCATTACAATAAATCTAACGTGAAAGCATTTCAGCAGACAAAGATCTGGGATGACAAAATGGCCAAGAAATTAATTCACCCAATTAACATACTGCTGAAACTAATACTGTTAGATCTCGGTTCGTCGCCAACATGGTGGAATTGCTTCAAGTGGATATCCTTCCACGGCCCGCTGCTAATATTTGAACTGCTCTTAATCGGATACACCATTTACATTATTTACCTAAATTACATAGCTCTTGAAGGCAATGTATTGGCCTGGGGAATTGTGCTTATCATCATGTTTCTGGAGAATTTCTTTCAGCACATATGGCTCCTGAAATATGCACCAAAATCATGCAGATTTCTGCAAAAGATTTCATCCGACATCGTTTTACGTGCGGTTTGTTCGAAGAAGCAGAAACTACTGACCAGGCTTCTACGCAAGTTGAGGCTCATCGTAGCCGTGTCCATTGTTGTCTGGATAATCCCAGTTGCGATCGGCGTTGGACTTGCCATTCACATCATGATAGTTACGGACGTCTTTAAGCCAGAAATGTTCAAGACCCTTATATTGAGAGGAGTGCATACGTACATCTACATTATTATTGTAACAAGTATAGGGTGTTGTCTTACTTGTTTCAACATCGCAGCGACGGCACTCATAAGCTGCACGTGTTCAATGGTTCAACACAAGCTGGAGGAAACTGCAACGATTGCAACCAAATACAAAAGCGAGTTGGACAATTTACCAGAAGATTTTCATAGCAGAAGGATCACCATGGATGCCATTCTGAAGATGACACACACTTGCCATCATGAAGGATGCAGCTTTGTGTCCGCATACGACGACCTTATATCGCTGAATTTGTTTTTTTCTTTTGCATGCAACGTAATCTCTCTTATTCTCAATTTCCGGATGCTGCAAGAATTTGATTTCTCATCTTTGGCAGCTGGCAGACTTTGCATCACAGTGTTAATAATAGCACCTTTTCTTGCAAAGTACTGGTTCACAGCATCTGTAAATACAAAGGTAAGTCGAAATGAATTCACACAGGTAAGTACCTATTTTGTATTTTTAATTGAAACAGGTGAGCGAAGTACTGAAAAACATTCCTGGCGCCGATATAACAGTGAAGAACCACCCAGATAACAATCCTGCAACTGAGGTCATTATACTAATTATAGATATCTTATGAATTAAAATCCTTTACGTTTTTGTAACCTTTAGACACAGGCCAACTTACAAATCTATTGTGCTTTGATGGCAATGAGTCCTCCTAATCTGACTGCATGGAAATTTTTTACAATCACCAAAGGATTCCTATTAGATGTAATAATATAAAGTTAAAAATTTCGATTGACAGCTGAGAAAACAAGAGATTAATGACGCTTATATATTTTTTTTTAAATTTCAGTAATTAATATAGGTATATAACATGTGTATTTCTAGGTTGTAGGAACAACAGTGACATACACCATTTTCATGTATCAAGTACTTTACCAGAGAGGGATATACAAAAGTGCAGGATAATTAAGATTAAAATCGATCTGCGCGCAATACAATTTTCAAATACTATTGTCAACATATAAGCCTATATGTATACTAGTGATATTATAGATACACTGCATTATAGAGTGACACGTACTGCAACAATGGGTATAGTATTATAATTCGTATCCAATGAGGCACCTTGATGCACAACATTGCTGGAATAAACCAAAAAAAATCGTACATGTATGTGACGCGATTGTTAACGGTTTTGCATTTTCAAAAAAACGTTCCATTTTGGCCGCCATCTTGTTGTGGCTTTCAAAAACGTTCCAGAAATTTGCGCGCGCAAAAACGTGATATATTCTACTTTTGAAGAACAAATTTTGTGATGTTTTCAAAAGCGATGGCATTGAGAAAAGGTTTGGAGGAAATTCTTGCAGAATTTCAGATGAAATTGCACAGAAAAACAACTGAAAATAACAACTCACAAATCGCTTCAATAAGTACTTCAATGCTACCCCAAAATGAGGAATCCCAGGAAGAAACTAATTTGCAGGCAAGTTGGATTAACGAATCGGGTATACCAATTATTTTTCCTGTGTTTGAACAATTAAACTTTGACCAATAGATTATTGGAGAAATGAAAGCTGTCAGGAGTGAAAAGAACAAAATCTATCTCAGTGATAGCAACTTGAAAAATTCCACTGGAATAGCACTGAATTTTTACATGATCAAGACTCCAAGAAACTCCCAGCAGCTATGTGATCCAGATAAAAGTCTGGAATTGGTAGCATGGCAAAATAATGCTCATCCATATAACATTACTCCAGCTGACCACAAATATAATTTGAAGCCAAAATCATCCCAGCTTTCATGTTCATCTCATCAGAATGAAACCCAAAGTCCAACTGTCATCATTATAGAGTTATCTGAATTCCGCAATTTTCTATCTAAATTTCCCCAAGAGGTTTGGACCAAAATGCTACCCAAGATTCGAAATGCCAATATAACTTTCATCTTGGGACACAGTCTGAAGAATGAAAATGACAGATTCTCAATTACCAATGTCATTACCATTAGACAAACAACAAGTATGACTAAAATAACGGCAAAGCCTGGCAATTTGATGCTTGCAAAATGGCATATGCCCATAACAAGCAGGAATAATGAATTGATTCCAATGGTTAAACGTATTCAGAGACCAAATTTCGCAAACATTGGCGTTAAGTCACAGATTGAGATGATGACAAAAGAAACAAACACTTCACTGATTCCAGTGGCGGAAAGTATTCCAAGACTCAAGTTGTCTAACTCAATAATGAAAACAAAATGCGGGTTGAAAATAGAGAAGATTACACAAGTTAGCACAACAAAATCAAAATTGGACTCGGTACCGGTACCGGTACCAGAATTCAGCTTTGTCTACAATCCCCTCCACACAATTCGCATTGAACCGTATTTCACAATCCCACAACTTCAAACTGAAATTTGTACTGCATTTACAAGGAAGAGTACCAAAATGGCGCTCAACGACAACATAGATTTTGCAATTCAAATTGTAGAAGACAAAATATCAGAAATTACTGAGTACCGTGAAGAAGAAAAACACCCAAATGCAATTACAGCCACAGGTACATAGTTATAGCAATCTTATTCCGTTTTATCCCAGTGGATAAACACGTACTAACTGGTGTAATGGAAGCTGAAGAACACCCAGTAAAATTCCGAAGGAAATAATCATTCTAGAATTGGACTTACCGCTAAGTTTGAGACGTGCTTCAAGTACAGACTTCACTTTCCAAGACAAAAATGATGACTGCTTCGATGAAGACATGGAAACAGATACAGACATCTTGCAAAATTCTTGTGATTATGAGTCTTCCACGCAAGAAACCTCAGGTATAAACAACAAAAAGTACAAGATTTTACCCCAAATGAAGAAGATATATGTGCTATTAAATGCTAGTAATGAAATCACTGTTTTTTTGCCATTTTGATTTGCATCTTCATTTTATTGTATAGTAATAACACATACCAATTACTGAAACTGTTTATTTAATACATAAAGATCATGTTAATTATATCAAAGGTTGATATTTATATTGCGTACCACATCAGTTTGTTTAATTTCCAGCATACACAGATGGGAATCTGATGTTGTTGCCAAGTTCCAAGATTCAAGAGCGTGATTTCATCTCTGACCAACAAGTTCCCAATAGGACAACTGACATATCTCTTAATGCCGATGATATTCTGCCAATAGAAACACGCTTGCATGTTGACAGCTCTCACAAAGGTTTACGCAACAAATAAATTACGTTACTGACTGCATAAACATGGCAGTTTTCTGAGAACAAACAAAATGAGCACCCAATCTTAAAATCTGCAGATTCAAGCTCTAAAGACAACAATGGTCTGAAACGCAGTTTCGCTTGGATGACTGAGAATGGAAATGACAGCAATGACGACGAACAAGCAAATTTTCAAACTGACATTCTGCAAACTGGGACCAGAAAAACAAAGTTTTTGGGATTACGAATTGGGCTTTCTAGAAAACAACGAGTGGCTTCCTTACATCCAACCTACAAGAAAATCAAACTCGAACCTGAAGAATAACTTCGTTTTAGCTCTTTTTGTGATTATTAGTTATTTTTTGCAATATTAATGTAAAAATAAATTGTAACAAAGTCGGTGCCATTAACATTTCCATATCTTTATATGCTACTGTAGCATAGAACGCTTTTTATTAGAAATATTGATGTGTTTAGTTGTCAAGAGTTTCAATAAAAATTTGCGATATCCTTGCCAAATTAAGTTGTGCAAATGAACTACTTCATCATAAAGATGATAGGTCAAGGCATGTTTGCATTTGCACCAATGTTCGTAAACAGCTTTCCCAGTTCTGTACGTTCTCAAATGAGTTTTTGGTCAATAAACTTTGAGCTAGCTATTAATCTGCAGAAGTTTGTGAGTTGATATCGCATGTCGAAATGAAGTAGCAGTATAGTTTGATTTCCAAGACATTAAAAACGGATTGGCTCACACTTTGCAACTCTGCCCCACTGGTGCAATAAATACTATGTACCTACTTTACATGTCCAAGATTAAAGTTCATTTATTGACTATGTGTGGTTGATAATTCTAAAGGCTATCATCAGCAAGCACAACGATGTGCACAACCAATGATTCAACATCGTACACAGAGTAGTGAGAAGCAACAATTTCCAATGGAAAAATCCAAGCTGGTATTCTTTGTAAATGGCAAAAAGGTAAAGCAATTTTAAGATGTAATTTCTCTGCAAGACACATTACTCCTATTTTGTAAATTAATTATATTACAACAAAAAAGTTATAATTGACTCTAAGGAAAAAGAAAAATCCCCATTGTTGCAACATGCAAATTTAATTAAGTAAATTCGTATGGATTAAATTTACAGCAAATAAAAATGTCAATTTATCTACTCCAATTGTAGTATAGATGTTTCGTACATATCACACTTTCAAGTAAAACATAATAAAACAAGGCTTTTGCTCAGATCATAGATGGAGACATTGATCCCGAATGGACACTCCTATACTACCTTCGAAACAAATGTAAGTAATGATGCTTAATTCTTGTTAATCGCATAAAAACAATATATAATTATATACAGATAAAATGTGTAATCGACAATATCATTCCATGTTTATGGCATGCAACCATTGCATCAGTCGACCCAATTAATCTATACAAATTGGCTAATAGCCACCAAGAGCAAAGTCCTATGATTATACTGCGTTCACTCTACCTAAACCTAAAATTCCGAGGGGGGGGGGGGGCGGATAGGGAAGGGGAGGAAAGCAGTTGTAATCCTCTGGTGTTAATTTGCCTCTAGGGAAAACCACAATTTCTTCAGAGTTGAGACTCTTCCTCTGATTCTCCGAAGAAATTCTGGTTTTCTGAACAATGGGATTCCCTAGAGGCAAATTAACACCAGAGGATTACAATTGCTTTTCTCCCTTTCCGTTTTCACCCCCTACAAAATTTCAGTTTTAGGTAGAGTGAACGCAGTATAATAATAATACTCATGAAATTCATACGTTGAACAACACAGATCAGTTAAATATGTTTAAGGAATTTGAATCTATTCTCCTTTTCAAGTGCTATTATGTGGCACAAAACTTGGGTGTGCAGAAGGAGGTTGTGGAGCATGCACAGTTATGCTGTCAAAGTTCAACAGAAAAAAACACATCATAGAGTATCCTTTTTTTGCCATTAATTTATATTTTGAAATGCCCTCGTTATTCCAGCAATTACAGTCCGCAAAATTATGCCAATATTTTCATCCTGGCTACGTAGAATATCATAACTGCAATACAACTCGAGATAAATTTGGCCTGAATAAATTACTTACTTGACCTGCTTCCTGTTTTCTACACCATAGTTTCAGACGTGATAAGCTCAGTACTTTGATTCTAAATTTGCTTACTGTATTTCCATCATGAAATGCAAATGTGTGCAAATATTTCTATTAATTACAACTCTTCAAATTTCTCATAAAAAATTAATTTTCAAGTAGCTAGACCAATTAACTTGATACTTAACCATAATTTTAAAAGTTGCATATTCTGAAAATAATAAGTGTCAATTTTCCTAAACAAGAAATGCAGACATTTCAGTGTCAATGCTTGCTTAGCACCAATTTGCTCAGTACACGGCACGGCAATAACAACAATTGAAGGGATTGGTTCCACAAAGACAAAGTTGCATCCTGTCCAGGTTATTTTTCAAATAGGTTGAAGTGAAACACCTAGAAAAGCATGTGTATGAGATATTGATTTTAAAAAAATGTAGGAGAGAATTGCACTTGCTCATGGTTCTCAATGCGGATATTGCACCAGTGGAATTGTAATGTCCATGTATACGTTACTGCGAAATAAAACCATTCCCAACATGGAAGACCTCGAATTGAACTTCCAAGGTTATTATCCGAAATTTGATATAATCACATTAACTACATAATTACTTTTCAATTATGGCAACTATTTCTAGGCAACCTGTGCCGGTGCACTGGTTACAGACCAATTCTTGAAGGTTATAAGACATTTTGCTGCGAAAGAGGTGACCAATGTTGTCAGAATAGAAATGGAAACAATTACGTAAGAAAGAAATAGAGTAACAAGCAGAACAATAAACAGATCAATAAATTCAACGCAATTCATTATGACAGATAGAAGAAAAATTGTTTGATTCCAGTGAATTTTCACCTTACGATCCAACTCAAGAACCCATTTTCCCTCCAGAACTTCAGGTATAAAGTTTCATGAAAACAGCAGCAATGAAAACTTGACATTGGTTTTAAAATCTGTTATAGCTGAATAATGAATACCACAATCAATATTTAATGTTTGAATCATCACGACTGAAATGGTTGCGGCCAACAGATCTCAGAGAGTTATTGGAACTCAAAGCAATGTATCCAGAAATAAAAATCGTCAATGGCAACACAGAAATTGGTACAATTAATGCAGATACTTATGATGGTAATGTTCTAAATAACAAACAATTGCATTATTTAAAATCACTGAATTTAATTAGGCGTAGAAACCAAGTTTAAGAACTTTCATTATCCTGTTATGGCCAATCCATCACTAATTCCTGAACTGCATATTGTCCAAAAGACAGATGAAGGAATAACATTTGGGGCATCAACAACTTTATCACAGTTCCAACAAGAGCTAGCAATGGAAATCAAGATGCACCCAGGTTACTACCAAATTTTCAAAATGCTGGAATGACTAATATTGACACGTATATGCACTTGCAGAGCCAAAAACAAGATTATTTGTAACAATTTTGGAAATGATGAAATTATTCGCAGGAAAACAAATCCGAAACGTTGCAGTAAGTACAACTCAAATAGTTTAATTCAATCGCAATTCACAACAGGATTGTATGATAGATATTTAAAGCACTTGTTAAAAAAATATGCACAAATATACTTTTCAGACCATTGGAGGGAATATAATGACAGCAAGCCCAATTTCAGATTTGAATCCAATATTCCTGGTAGCTGGTTGCACTTTGACAGTAGTTTCCAAAGGTTATAGTAAAACAATAAAATCCTATTCTGCAATTACACTTGTCAAAAGGATCAGCGCTAAATTACAATAATTCATATAGGAGGAAGCCGCAGCATTCCCATGGATCAGAAGTTCTTTGTTAGTTACCGCAAAACAACTTTAAGACCAGATGAAATACTGCTGTCAATATTCATTCCATATACCACAAAGGTGGAAACGATTTCTTTCAAAATTCATTCACGAATCCAAACATTTCTAAAGACCTTTCATAAGACATCTTTTTTTTTCTAGGATGAATATGTGTTAGCATTCAAGCAATCTCGTAGAAGAGAGGATGACATTGCAATTGTCAATGCTTGTTTCCGAGTGATTTTCCATGAAAACGATAACATTATAAAAGATATTAGAATTGCTTATGGAGGAATGGCTCCAGTAACTATCATGGCAACAAGGACAATGAACAATCTTGTTGGAAGGTAATGGGACAAAATAATCTACTTGATCCAACGGCGGCATTTGGTCATGCAATTAAATAGAAACATTATCACCTGCAAATTTTACATGCACGAGTATCTAATATTAACTAACTCAGAAAGAGAAACGGTCCGAATTTAAAATTTAGAGCTTGGGAGGACAAAATACTGGCATTGTCGTACACGCATTTGGAGGAAGACCTTCCATTGGACCCAGGAGCCCCTGGAAGTATGATAGAATACAGGAAAACGCTGACAACTAGCTTTTTCTTCAAATTCTATTTATCTGTTTTACAACAGCGACACCGCGATATCGTACGCATTTTAAAATGTCATACTTTCATACATATTCACACTTTAGTGCGATATTTTAAATGCCTTTGTGTATTTTAGCCTGGAAAATTCCATGAGTTTGTACCTGACAGATACAGCAGTGCAACAAGTCAGTTACATAAGAACGTTCTCAAAAATGTGCAAATCTTTCAGGTAAAAATGCAATACGCATTTCCTTTATAAATTGTCAGAAAATCAGGAACAATATCACTTGTTAATAACTAATTGATTTACGCAGAAAGTGTCACCCAGTCAATCGTCCATAGATCAAGTAGGAAGACCAATTGCCCACCTGTCCGCTCAGAAACAAGCAACGGGAGAAGCGGTGTATTGCGATGACATCCCAATAATAAAAAGTTAATACCAATCTGAATATATAAAATTGGACCCAAAAAGTTCTAAGATTCCAACCAACGATCGAAGTTTAATGAATTCTACTGCACAAGCACGAACAATTTTGAAAGAAAATATTGAAATAGCTAAAGAACTCTTACCTTGCAATCCATGAAGCATAATGCATGTCACTTGATCCTGTAACAAAGGCATAGCTATCAGTTATCGAGAAAATCGCATTTTAAATGGAAAAAAAACTTCAAACGCTTATAACTCCTTGACTAATCTTCGAAGCCCCCAAAAGTATGCAAAATACAAAAGGACAGCAAGATGTTCTTTATACGTTATTTAGATATAAACCCGTTCACAAATCTGCAATTGGTTTTGCCGTATTTAAGTATGTACATATTAATCTGCTTATTGATGCTTTACTATAACAGATGAACTGTACCTGGCATTGGTTACAAGTCGAAGAGCGCACGCAAACATAATTTCAATCGATGCAAACAGTGCTCTTGCCGTAGAAGGTGTAGAGGCGTTTTTCAGCGCACAGGACTTGAAGCCTTCACAAAGAATCACAGGGCCTATTGCTCATGACGAAGAGACATTCGCGTCCCAAAAGGTCGTTTTAGCCTGTGTCAAATAACATCTTGTAAATATGCGGTATACATATTTTATTTGACGGACTTATAGGTTACATGTCAAGGGCAAGTTATAGGAGCAATTGTTGCCATTGATCAAAACACAGCACAGCACGCTGCAAAACTGGTTGATGTCCATTACGAAGACATAGAACCGACAATTATAACGATTGAAGTAACTGCAATCTTTTTTATATGTTTAATCATCTGCTCAAAAGTGTTCTGTATTCGTCACAGGATGCAATTGCAGCCAAATCATTTATGAATGAAAACACACCACATACATTGGAAAAGGGCAATGTTGAGGAAGGATTTCAGAACTCAGACTTCATTATCCAGGGTGAAGTTCGAACAGGAGGACAAGAACATTTTTACCTGGAGACTTGTTCTACCATTGCGATTCCCAAAGAAGACGGAGAAATGGAGGTTATCGCGTCGACGCAAGGACTTCACAAAATACAAGTTACTAAATTAATATCTAAACTTTGCTTTCAAGAATATTTAAAATTCATTTGAGGTGTATATGCCCTTATTACATTTCTACATTTATTGCCTCCAGATGCAAATTGCTTCAGCATTAGGGGTTCCTGCCAATCGTGTAACTTGTAAAGTGAAACGACTTGGTAAGATAATGTGTAATTACCATTTCAATTCAATAAATTTACAAAAGAGACAGCTGAGTAAAAGTGATGCAAATTTTTGAATAAATTTAGGTGGAGGGTTTGGTGGAAAAGAAACGAGAGCACATGTACTTGCATTGCCATGTGCGATAGCCGCCCAAAGGTCAGACAACACCAGCAACTTTGTGTTAATACTGAAAGAACAAAAACATTTTAACTTACTTGCTATTTTCATCGTTGAATATCTTGTTGTTACTACGAATCAAGACTGAACCGTCCAGTGCGCTGCATGTTGGATCGTGACGAGGACATGGTCATCACCGGAGGACGTCATCCCTTTTTGGGAAAATATAAAGTAATTCCTGTTGTTCATTAATCTTATAGCCAATTGTGTTGTATATTTTAATTTGAAATAATGCACTCAACAGGTTGGATTCACTAAAAATGGCCGCATTTTGTCTATTGACATCACCATGTATTCAAATGCAGGGAATTCATTAGATCTCTCAGCTGGAGTAAGCATTCGACAAATCAATTATAATATAATACCCATTATTTAAATATTAAAAGAATGTAAAACTTCAACATAGGTAATGGACAGGGCGTTATTCCACATGACAAATTCCTACAATATCCCAAATGTTCGAGGCACTGGAATTCTTTGCCGCACAAATTTGCCATCTAATACGGCATTTAGAGGGTTCGGAGGGCCACAGGGAATGTTCATTGCAGAAACCTGGCTTCAACATGTTGCTGATACATTGCAAATGGATCAAGCCAAGGTTTTAAAACATCATCAGTCAACAAATGCCAAGTCCAAAGCAGAAATAAATCATAGCGGAATTTTTTTTTACAGTTGCGGGAACTAAATCTGTATTCGGAAGGGGATGTAACACATTACAAACAATTACTGACCCATTGCACTGTTAGAAGATGTTGGCAGGATTGTATCGATTCATCAGATTTTGTACGGAGACGGCAAAACATTGAACAATTCAACCGGGATAATCGGTGGAAAAAAAGAGGAATTGCGATTTTACCGACAACGTTTGGCATAGCATTCACAGTAACCCATCTTAATCAAGTACGAGATGTTTGTATTGTTCACCGTCATGACCTGAACAATATGTAACTTTGGGAACTGAATTTCGGAACCGATAGGGAGGTTGCCTTGTTCACGTTTACACCGACGGATCGGTACTTTTGACCCATGGAGGAACTGAAATGGGCCAAGGCCTGCACACTAAAATGATCCAAGTAAATATATTGAAATACAATTATCTTGCATTTTTAAAAGATAATACTAATTAACAAAAACAAATGAAAAATCTTGAGTACATTTAAACTTATTAAGAGTAAACAAATACTCCAACCATATTTGAAGTGTTTTTATCACATGGAAATGAAAAGGTTGCAGGCCGGGCTTTGGGGATTCCAATATCAAAGATATATATCAATGAGACCAGTACTGACAAAGTTCCAAACTCGACACCCACAGCTGCATCCGCCAGTTCCGACCTGTACGGAAATGCAATTATGGTATGAAATGGCGTACAATAATTCTCAGCATAATATACACAGACTAGGTAATATTCAAAATTGAAATCTGTGCTCTGAATTTTACAGAATGCTTGCCAAATAATTCTAGAAAGATTACAACCTTTCATAAAAGCAAACCCACAATCATCATGGGAACAATGGGTTGCAGCTGCCTACATGTCCCGAGTCTCCCTATCAACTATTGGATTTTACAAGTACAATTTATATATTTTGGCAAAAAATTGACACACTAATTCACTTTTTGAAAAAATATGGACGAAATGATTTGGTTTTTGCCATTCAAGGACTCCGGATTTAGACGTTGCAGCAGGTCAAGCATTTGATTACTTTTGCTTTGGTGCGGCAGTATCGGAAGTTGAGATTGACTGTCTTACTGGTGATCATGTGGTAATTAACTGAAATGATCACTGCATATCTTGGAAACTGTGCAGTGTACCAATGGCGATTTTGGATTGTCGATTTTCAGGTGAACCGAACAGATATCATAATGGACGTGGGTGAAAGTTTAAACCCGGCAATTGACGTCGGACAGATAGAAGGTGCATTCATGCAGGGATATGGATTGTTCACATTAGAAGAGGTCAAATATTCACCCTCTGGTTTCCTCTACACCCGTGGACCCGGTGCGTACAAGATTCCTGGTTTCGGGGACATCCCGGCCGAATTCAACGTAACTTTGCTGAAAGGGGCTCCCAATCCACGCGCTGTCTATTCATCAAAGGTAACGATATTCAACAATTGCTCCACTTGAAAGCCATTACGACTGTTCTTACTTTGGCATTCTATTTTCATCTTTTCAATAATAAGTATACTTGGCCCTTGAGAACATATATATTTCACCTTCAAAATGTAGGCTGTTGGAGAGCCGCCACTGTTTTTAGCCGCATCAGTATTTTTTGCAATCAAAGAAGCCATAAAATCTGCCAGACAAGACAATGACAACTGTAATTCTTCACCGAAATATTTCCGCCTGGATAGTCCATTGACTGCAGAAAGGATCCGGTTAGCGTGCAGCGATAATTTCACTAATCAGGTAAAAAGAAATAACGTCATTGTTAATATAATTTACAACTACATAATAGGCATAAAGCCTAAATGTAACTTCTACGTTGTAATAACTTACTTTTCACTGTCCTCAGTTCCCCGAAGCAATTCCTGGTTCATACAAACCGTGGTCCGTCTCTCCTTGATAGCTTCAAAGAGCTCATCACTTCATATGTTTCCCTACAGCCTATAAACTAACTTCAATCAAATTAATCTTCTGGACCATTGTTTTCATCTGTATTATTTCGGACAAGAAAGAAATACTATCATTAACAGGCGAGCAAAAATATATATTCTGTTGATACTTATCACAGTTCCTGTATTTCATTTGAAAACGTTTACAATATGCGTAAATGGGTACTGCAATTTTTGCACGTAGAAGTATAAATAATAAAAGTATGACTGTAGATTTCACTGGCTTTGTCTTATGGATGCAGTGTAATAAAAAAATTGCTCGATAAACTTTTTATGATACCAAAATTCAAAA
The DNA here is from genome assembly GCA_023279145.1 of Glomeris maerens. Classification (NCBI taxonomy): domain Eukaryota; kingdom Metazoa; phylum Arthropoda; class Diplopoda; order Glomerida; family Glomeridae; genus Glomeris; species Glomeris maerens. The sequence continues at coordinate 13,786 of WWPM01023470.1, forward strand.
TAAAAATGTCGTGACTAGGATAGACATTGCACGTATCAAGAAAGTCACAGCATTTGATTCAGTTTGTCATTCCAAGTTCTCAACCTTCTCCTCACAACAGTTTCATCGAACAGGGCTCTGTTCTGTGAGATTTGAATCCAAGACGCGCGTTTCATTCAATTCCGCTTCTCTTTGATTGACGGCAAAGTAACTACATATTGGTCCTCGGCAAAGCGGACAGCTTGCAAGTTTTTGCAAACACTGTCGGCAGAGGCAAGCGTGCCGACATGGTAGTATCGCACACCTCACTTGGGACACGCAACATATTATACAGTTGTCTTCTTCGGTACTATTTAGATTTCCATATCCGGGAACGTTACGTGCGGTTTCGGCACTGTTTGCGACATAAAGTTCCTAGAAATGGTATTAATTTGAAGCCAGTTGCATCTTTTTATTATCATTGCAATTTCAGTCAATTGCAAATAAAAAAGATTTCAATTATTTCAAGTGTTATATAATCAATTGCCACACTTACCCTCAAACACGTAACTTGACCACTGACCATCTTAATATATTTTGCAAGAATACAAGATGACATTGGGCAAACATCATCTTTTATGTGCACAAGTGCCACCATGAGACCCTAATTAAATAGAAAATAAACTCACTCGTTTCCTCATTTAAAAACATTCAATGCAATATGAATAATATATATTTACCACCGTTTTCAAATTATCAATATCAGTATCGGATCCTTGCTCGAAATTTCTATACAAGACAACCACTAAGGGATATTTATCCTTAGGGATACTTTCCAGATGTAATATTGAAAATTGTGTGGGAACAGAAAGTGCAATGGGTTCTTCAGAACATGGGTCCAATCTGATATAAATTGATTTTTTCAAGGATCCAAAATGAATTGTATATAATGTGTCACGCATCACAAAATAAAAATATACTGTTGCAAATCCTCTGAAAATACACAGCTGTCCTCCAGAAATTTTCCTTGTAGGAATTCTTCTTTTAAAGTAGCCCACTGTGAATGCAAACTGTGATGTAAATCCGCAATTGAAACACCCCATAAAGCTTGAAGAACAGCTGGAACTTTGCTGGAAACTTTGCACTTTATCACTACCAAAAGCGATTTATGTACTTAAAACTATGCCCAACTTAAATCGAAAATGGATCTTACATACTGTATTTTACCACTTTTATTATCTTCCTTCTGTTCCAATAAGCAAAGTGAAAATGGATTTTCCACTACAATCATAGAGGCTTGAATGGGTCCATGATTTTGCACAATTTGTACAGACATTGCTCTTGGGTACAATGGATTTTCGGCAGGAAACCTATGGACAAAATTATCTTATATAATCTACACTGTCATCGTTTCTTTAGTGCATTTTATGGCATTTTACCTGCAAATTGAAACTGCTACGATGGCAAATGCCAGCAGGACTAATATAACGGTTGCGGCATTTGTGTATTCGGCTAGTTGGATCAACATAGCAGAAAATACCGCTTCGGAAACAATATTATCCACTTTTGATATTAACACATTCCTTGTAAACTACAAATACGAACTGAAGAATAAAAAACCAAGAGCAGTTGTCTGTTATACGTGGTTATACACAATTTAGAT
>WWPM01023471.1:0-35576 GCA_023279145.1 Glomeris maerens
AACATGTACCAGTGTTTCTCATACTTTTCATTATGGTTTTAGCATACCTGTGGTAATTTCATCACAAAGTTATGGACATTTGCTTGTTTTGCGGCTTTTACAACTTCTTCCATTTTTGCATTCTCTCTTCCATACATAATATTTTCAAAAATTGAAGCTTCAAATAACACTGGTTCCTGACCGACAACTCCGATGTGTTCCCGAAGCCAACCAACATTAAACAGACGCAAGTCCATGTCATCAATTTTTACCTATTCAATTGTGCAGCTCACATATTTAAAGATGCTATATTAAATAGTAACTCGTGAGCTTAATTCATTTCAAGTTTGATACGTACAATTCCTCGAAGTGGATCGTAAAACCTTTGCAAAAGTTGAATTGTTGTGCTTTTTCCACATCCACTTTCACCAACAAGAGCAACAGTCTCGCCGCATTTAATTTCCAAATTAAGACCTTGCAAAATCTGAAAAACGCACATTGTATTTTTAATAATATAGTAATAAAATCATAATGTGATCAGTTAAACAAAAAATAATACGCGTATCAGTTACTTTCATTCCAGGACGGCTTGGATATTCAAAATGGACACCACAGAATGTAACATTGCCCTCAATTTTGACATTCTTCAGTCCTTCTTCCGAATCACTATCAATTGGCGGAACCTTTATTTTGTCCCAAATTATGTTTTATGTCGTTATAATCCATGAAATGAAATAGGTTATGCTTTAAAAATGCAACCTACTCTGTCTATAACTTGAAATACGAAAACTATTGCGGAACGAGCTGTTGCAATAACTTCCAAGTGAGGTGAAATTTGACCAATGTAAAAAGTGCCTATTATTAAATTGAGCAATATCTAGAAATGTGTGAAAAATCAGATATTAATACAAGAAATGAAAAATGTACAAAGCAAATCACACGAGCACTAACACTTGAGAAATTTGCAGGTGTATATTCTGGATTCTCTTGTGTTCTTCCATGTAAAATGAGCTTGATTCCGTACCAGAAGGCAAGTGCATATATTAAGAATATCACCATGTAATTGACTGCACCTCCAAGTCCACCAAGCAGGCCGCTTTTAATTCCAGCTGATTGTGCATTCAATAAATATTTCTCATATCTAATAATATTTAAACGACAATTTAGCACTCTGACTCGCAAATAATAGTTTTCCCTTAAAGGTATATGGACTGATATACTGTAAGTGCACAAAACATGCCTGTCAATTTCTTTAGCTTGTCCTCCAAATGCCAACACTGTTCGAACCGAAGATATTACTTCTTCGGCAACATCCCCAGCTTTTGCATAAGCTTTCATTGCCACTTGTACAAACGTGGATTGTACCTATAATTATGATTATTTGTCGTTCATGACATATTTAAGAAATGTACGTGTCAAACCAGTTTATTTATTAATACTTCAAATTACATTCTACAATAAATTCCTAACGCACATAATAATTTATTAAAACTTGCCTTAGCAGCAATTCCACCAGAAATAATTATGAGCGGCGCACATGACAATACGACTAGTGACAATTTCCAGCCTTGCGCCAAAGACAGGATTATGCTGCCAGCAAATACCGCAAAATAATATGTAGCCATCCCGACTTTATCGCCTATTCCGTCTTTAAATTTTTGCAGGTCGCTTTAATATAAATATCTATAATTATGTTTATGCTAATATGCATATGCTCGTATATTCAAATTGTGAATGTGACTTACTCAACAGCACGGCTAGCAAATTCTCCCGCACGATGTTTATCAAACCATTCCATGTCTTGACGAAGAAATGATTTCAAAAATAGACATCTCACACGGAGTAATTGATTTTCAGCAGATAATGTCATCGTTGTCATCATTATGTATCCTGCAATTAGTTGCAACGCGCCAATGCCGGCAAAACCGCCTGCGTAATTACTCATTTTGTGCAAAAATGTTTCTTCTGTGATGCCGGAACTAATATATAAAATTAAACATACTATAATTATGAGTACATATATGTGACTTGGACAGTATAAATCCTCTTACCATGAAGAAGGTACCGAGTATTGGTCATTTGTCGCGTTTAATGTGAAGTTCGATTGAATTGAAATATTTGAAATTGATCTACTCATTCCAAAACAAATGAAGTTGTTCGAAACCAGGCCATAGATGTAAAACACTACAGGCATACATAATCCTCCAATAATGGCTGCAAAAATTCCTATTACTGTTAGCAATCTATCCAGGCATGACGCATGCCGAAACTACAAACAAATAGAAATTCAAAAGATGTTATTAAGATATTTGCATATATTAAAGGCATTAAGTTCAAACATTCTTGACACACAACCACATGTCTCCACTTATTACTATACATATGTATATCTCGCCTAAATTTCTAAGTGTAATGGCACCAAGTTATAGAATAGTATAGGTATGTATAGGTATAGGTATAGTTTCTATATGATGTCCCCACTGTTATGTATGGGTAGGATCGAATTGACACGAACATAATCACTAGGCTTGTACTATGCAGGAAGAATGCGATTTACATGTTGGAAAATGCGAGTGCATATTAAAGGTAGATGCGCTGAGCAGCTCCATGGAGATGCCATGCAGAGAAGCACATACTTGCTTTCCATTGCTTCTCCAAGAGGTCACGCTAACCACCTGTTTCTACGTAACTCCATCGATTCTTCTCCGATTTTTAATCTGTTTGGTGCTTTATACTCACACAAGAATGCTTATCGTTTCCCTAATTCATACTACCCCTTCAGAATCGATAATCAAAAAGTTACAGTGCGAATGACATTGACCGGTGCCTTTGACCTCGACGGAAATGTCACCGATAGATTTCCCCCTCCGTGTTACCTAATACGCACTCGCATTTTCCAATATGTAAATCGTATTCATCCTGAAATTTGCCCGTAACTCTTTAAAATAGGACACTCGGTATGTATATCATCATTTCATTTAGCATATTATTTTAATCAGCAATGGTGACATCATTTCACCATGACAAATTATCCTGCAGAGCAGGCTATAAATCAAGACATGCATGCATACGTATGTATATCTATAATTACCAATTTTGCTATGGATGCTTTTCCTTTTCCATCTATATCAGATTTCACCTCGTTCCTGTAAATACATACTTTAGATCTTAAAAAAAATATTTTCTGTAAACTGGAGCTGCACTGTCAAGGTCAAATATAATTAGGTTCCTAATTTAAAAATCATATAATTAACAACAATGCGCACTATATACAAATTTCGAACTGTATATCAAAAGACATATTGAAAAGAAAACGTAGTAATAATAAAGAGAACATTTTTAACACCTCATATCCTCTGAGACCCATATCACCAGAAATAATGTCTAGCATCACAATCAATCGATCATCCTCTGTCAATACCAGTTAAATTCTAAATTAAAAAATGAAAGTCATTGAAAATTTGAAAATGCTAAGCAAAGGTTCAATGTCAATAATAACATTTTTTATTATGCTAATGGGAGGTGCCATACGGGTGACATCACAAAACGAAGTTTAAACTTAAAATGACAAGGTTTTACCTGCATGACACCCCTCATGTCATGCAGTGAAGCAAAATGTGAGGCTTTGTTAGCATAATAATGTTATATCTGGTCTGAAACAAATATAACACAATTCCAATTGCTCCCGTTGAAACCACCCAATAATTATATGTTCGAAAATAATTACGCTAAATATTAGGACAGCATGTTCCGAAATACATGGTTTTGGATGTCATATTTCATTCTTTTGTTTCTTATAGTGTGTATGCATGTTTCCTGCTGCACGCAGACAGACCATCATATGCAGATGCATATTTTAACATTTGTAATATACAAGCATACTGTTAATTTTTCGGCATATTTACGTTTCTTTTTTCTAGTATTCATACACAAGATGCAGTAAAATGCCTTCATTTCTCAGAATTTTAGCATACCTTAGTTAAACAATGATCTTGCAGAGCTAAATCCTTTCATGTCACTCTTTATTATCTCAGCATGAAACCGCTCACCATAAGGAGCATGTTGAGACCAAAGAGTGCCGAAACGTGCAAATTCACTGTATGTAATAAGATTATAGCTGTTGTCAGACTCGAAACAGTATTAACACAAGGCTATAGCATTTGTTAGCAAATGTAAGCAAACAATTGTTTGCAAATTCATCTCAAGTGCACAATGCCAATGTCAATTTCCGACTTTGAAATACAGCTGATTAGCCAAATGCTAAGTTCATTTTCAATCTTTTAAAACCTATTAACTTCATAAAGCTGAAAAATTTATTAAAAATATGACAGATGCTTTCAGCCGTGTCTCTTTATATAACGAATGTATTATCTCTTTATGATGTTTGAACGTGTTATATAATGTCGATAATGAATGCACTTATTTTGATGGAAAGACAGAACGGAATTCACTGTTACCATGCAAACAACTTCATTAGCCTATAAAGTAGATCTTTTTGTAACATCGCAAATTTCTCAGCAGATTATGGATTTTATTTTCAGATATTTTGAGATTCTTGAGAATTTTGTCTTTAACAGTAACATATGATCTAAAAATGATTACAGTGATTCAATTTTCAATTAACAATGGAGGTTAAATTAATTGCATTATAATTAAAATTCACTGACATTAGAGAGCTAACGCGTCAATTTAAAATCTTAAATCTCTATCAAGGATATTTACGTGAACAAAGCACTTTATTAATATACTATCTCTAAAATATGTAACAAATAGGCATGCTTTTCTGATAAACCTTTTTTTGTGCACCCCAAATCATGTCAACTGAAATATCTATAATAGACCTCAAATGCCTATATGTTCCTAACTCAAGACTAAAAAAGCGTACTTACTGTGGGCTGTTTGCAGTCTTTGTTGAAGGAATATTTTCAACATCATATGCCTCGTAATTCTAAAAACAAGTGCAAAAGTGTTTCCGCATTTAGATAACTAAATTTATACTTAAAACTAATTAACTTACAATATGAAGTGAAAGATTTTTCGAACTATTGCAGTTCTAAATAATTTGTATATTTTCAATAGAAAAATTACAAACTTTCACATTTGATGAATAGGCGACAAGTTTAAACATTAATTATGTATAATTCAAGCAATTCCGTGCGTTATTCCGCATGATGCGTTTTGAACCTTTGTGAATAAGCTGCCATCAATATTGGAATTGCGTAAATTAATTTGTGCTTATATAGATAATAAAGGCATTACAAACTAGATATTTACAGGACAGTTTACCTGATAGTCATCTGTCATTTCGATAGCTTCTAAACAGCTGTTTCAATAACTTTATGTGACCGGTGAACTTCGTATGAATGAACTATCAGTTTAATGGTCTCTAGCGCAAGGAATCCATAGCACTTTATCAAAATTTGGTCCGCTGGCATTGGTTCAAATCGTGTGATGAACATGAAATACAGAAAGGGTACGTGGAGGCAATTTTTTGTTAATATGGACGCTTAATTATTATACAAAGTTATTAAGGAGTATAATAGTCATTACGATCGAGAACAATTAAGATCTGAAGCCGTTATTTCCAGCTGTGGCAGAGGTTAACTCGAGTCGCATTAAAAATCGAGATTATGAACTCCATACTCTCCATTTTTGCCGTATTTTTATTGCAATAATACAATCTCTTAGATGATGTTCTAAAAGATTTGGCCTAAATTAACGGGGATGGTTCAATTAGAAGGTCCGCCTAATGCTAACAGACCTAGGGTATTTTTGAATCTTGCTGGGTAGTTAAGGAAAAATGTGTTAATACTTTGCCAAATTTCCGTTAAAATATTTGAAATGAAAGAATACCTTGTCAGTTCACCTTTGAAACATTACAAGTATTTGCATAATCAATTTCATAAAATGGAATGGATTAAACATCATCCAGTCAAAAGTTGCAATGTTTGATGTGGATCTCCATCGATACAAAATCCTCGCAAACAAGCGAGTAAGTATATAGTAACAAAATTAATAAATTTAGATCTCATAAATTTCCTTCATTCATATATGTTGAAGTTTCTGTGCGATATTTTATAAATGTCATGTAGATTTAATTTCCTGATACATTGAATTGAATTTTAATGACTTTAGGCAATGATATACGTATATACATAAAACCGATTATCTACATTAGATTGACGAATGTCGACATGTTATTAGTTAATTAAATGACGTCTGCATATCAGTGAATATAGGACGTTTTATTTCACCGGAGAAAAATAATTTCGATTGAAAGTGGTCTATATAATTTTTATAATTGTCAGTAATGGGTTAATCTAAGCGAAATTGCAATGTAAAATTAATTTCTATGCCAGCAAGGCCATTTCATTGATCATTACAAGAAATCATAGTATCATTCTTTCATTACAAAGACATGTTAAGGTTTGCAATCCATTCCGCTCCTCTTTAAATTGAATAAGGAATTATAAAACTTATATACGTATTATTGGCAGGACCTGGATAAAATAACGTAAAATGTGTCTATCTGTATGGAATGATAAGTGTGGCATTTGCAAACAAAATATAAAACTTGGTTAACAATTAAGTCGAAAGATCGATAATGTAACATAAACCAATAAATTCAAATAGGGTAATTTGAAACACGAATAAGCAACGTAACGAGCTTTATTAGCACTTATAGGGAACACATAACCTTACCAACTAATGCGCATGTTTACATCGCTATAAATGAGCAGCTTTTTGGATTTAATATCTTATAATCCTGCTGGAATATTTTGTTTCTACAAATAAAACCCAAAAAATAAAAAACGTCAAGTTAAGCTTGATGGAACTTGTAATAATAGCCCCTCTGTTCCATGAGCTGCTCATGTGTTCCCATTTCAGCAACATGTCCTTTATGTAAAACAAATATGCGGTCTGAATTTTGAATCGTTGTTAAACGATGTGCTATTGTAATGCAAGTTCTTCCTTTCTGCACTTCTTCCAGCGTTTTCTGTACTATCTGCAATGATTATAGTTGTTCAAATAAGTTGTCCTGATAAGTAATGTAAAAAAACATTAATTGCACGACCGCTTCATTCTCTGCATCCAGTGCTGAAGTAGCTTCATCCAATAGAAGAATTTTTGGGTTTCGTAAAAGCGCCCTTGCGATAGCAATTCGTTGTTTTTGCCCTCCACTCAGCTGTAGTCCCCTAGCACCGACGTTTGTATTGTAGCCCTTCGAACAGATACAAAAATCTAGTATTAGCCATGCCAAACTGTTGCTGAAGTATGAGTCCATAGCTAAAAAATACCTCAGGAAGAGTCGTAATAAAATGATGAATATTTGCGCTTGCAGCAGCCTTGATTATTTCGTCCATTGGAATAATTCTTGAGTTATCTCCATAAGCTATGTTTTCCGCAATATTTTTATCAAAAAGAACTGGTTCCTGTGATACAATGCCTATGCACGAGCGCAAGGCACTAATATTCAAGCTCCGGATATCATTATTGTTTATTACCTATAAAAATCATACGAGGAATTCCGATTAATTCCTATACCAATTGCGTACATACTATGTGTAAGTGACAGAATGTACCAATTGCCCTCTATTAGAATCGTAAAATCTTTGCAAAAGCTGGATGCATGTACTTTTCCCACATCCACTTGAGCCAACCAATGCTGATTTCTTTCCGGGTGGAATGGCAAGATTCAGTCCTTGTAAAATTTTCATGTTCGGCCTTGTAGGATAGCTGAAGTGCACATTTCGAAACTCGATTTGCAATTCTTCATTGCAGTTCTGAATGTATTTACTCATTAGTTTATGCACTGCGTGTTGCATTTTGGCCTAAGCTGCTAGGGCATGACATCAACATTACCAATGAAATGCCACCTGAGTAGGAAGAATCTATTTTGGGGTTCCTGTCAGAGAGCTGGAAAACCCTAGCAGCTGAAATGAGAGCTTTATTATAGTTTGGTGCGAATGACATAACTTGTCCGATAACAAAGGAAGATGCAATCATGAGTTCGGAAATTCTGGAAAATAATGTAAAAATAATTATGCTCCGTTTATCTTGCCATGAGACAAATAATTTGTAATGTAGGTAGATTAATGGTGTAATTTACATGTTAAGACTATTTAAAACAATATTTCATACATGAGCACTGTTTCATAAGGGATTTCTCCAGAATGAAATAAAACGCTTCCATAGTAAAACACAGCTGCATTTGCAAAGCTGAGTGTGCACTGAGATACTCCAAACATTATACCATGTACATGCGCTGATCGAAGAGAATTCCTATATTTCCAAGCAAATATTATACCAAAAACCACGAGAATTAATTGATATATTAATACCAACATGTACAGTCGCAATGTGCAGCATACTTATAAGGGATTTCGATTTCCATGCGATAACTTTTCAAAACTTTCTTTTCTCTATGTAAAGACGCAACTGTTTTAATATTAGAAATGGCTTCAACTGCTTTCTGAAATAAACGCAATTTTGTATCCACTGACATTGTACTCTACTATTCCCGATTCGATATGCCGATTCAGTTTTTGCGAACAGACATTTATTTGTTGATAATACTTAATAGGTACTGCAATTAGGATGTTGGTTATTTACTTGATTGGCCTTTTCATACGCTTTCATCTCATCCAGTGACTTGCTATAGATTGCTTCCTTTTCCAAAAAATATCCTGTAACTATCAGTGGAATGAATGCTAATGCAACTAATCCTAATCTCCATTCCAATATCAAATTCATTATAATTGTTGCAATAATCGCGACAACTGATTGCATCATGGCCTCAGAACAAGACCTTGCAGCCTGTAAAACGAATAAAAATGGCGGAATTCACTCAATGGAACGTTTTGACATGCAAATGAAAACAAATTTCTGAGCGGAGACAAATTATTCTGAAAAGAAAACTTGAAATTACTGCTTGAACGTTGGCAGCATCTCCTGCTAATCGTGAACACAGAGCTCCAGTTCCATTCAAAGGATCATCAAACCACGCCACCTCCTTTTAAAATGTTAATTATACGCACAGGTAATAAAATAGCGCGTAGAAACAATACAAGTAACGGAATGGTAATACTTGTCTTAAAATGGAAGAAAATGTTAGTTTCCTGATTCGCCATGTTAAGATTTCCCCAGATATTGAAAACATGGCTACCTATAAATAATTAGGATTAGTTATTTTAAAATAGTACAAGGTTGAAATACGTAGGAGTTATTTAACCACACTTTCAAGAAATTACCTCCAAGAATTTCCCAGCAAATACAATTGATCCAATTATAATGAATGCAACTGCATAATATTCAGATTGATCAGTCGCTTCTTGCGGATCAGGTATAGACATTACCTGAAACAACGTCAAAGCTAATTCCACACATACTCGTAACTACTGGTATGATATTCATTTATAACCCATCCATTACTACCATATGATAAAATTCTGGTCATCTTGTAGTCTGGGATATGAACACAAATAATTTGATATTTGTTTTACTACTTAATGTTCATTGTTCTAATATCTTTGAAGTGGATTTGAAATAAACAAATTTAATCGTGATGTTTTTGACATTTTCTCTGCAATTTCTTATAGATGTGGATTTATTTGTTTGATACATATAAAATCCTTTATTATCAGATGGTCGTTTTTAGATGATCCATTATTATATAACTTACTCCAAACATCTTGCCAAAAATAATCGAATACGATGGCATCATTAATCCCATTATCAATGAGCCTAGTGCACCAAACAACAAAATATACCACTCAGAAGAATTGATTCTGAGCAGTCTAACTATAGAAGGACGTGATAAAACGTCATTGTCGGCAATGTTTTCATCTTCTGGGATAAACTAATCAAAAGAATACATGGGTATTTCATGCTTGTAAGACGTTAACACGCCAAATAGCTGAATTAGTTACTTTGCTTCGGAAACTTTTGTTATGGGAAGAACGACGTGCACTATTGGCATACTCCGATTTTTTACTTGCATTGAAGCCGTTCTTATGCAAAACGGGTTCAGCCGTTTTTTCATAATTGTCATTCGTTCCTATAACATTTTATAAGTATTAGGTAGGTCCATAAATCAGGTCTGAGGAAGGTTGCGTTTTGCCGTATATTGTTTACAACAAACGCATATGGTTATCGGTACATTGATGCTATACTAGAGAAAACTGAAATGATCTCAGAACACAAACCAATTGGTGTTATATTTCTACTTTTCAACTTTAATTATATGGGTCACTAATTAATTGCAATTTAATTTAAAATTTGAATATAGCATCATTGGATTAGCCGAATAAAACAAGTTTAGGTGAGCGTTTTTGTTAGCAATTAATGCCCTATAAATAATAGTTTCAGAATTAAAATTGCTAAGGACATTGTGTACTTACTTTCTTCCACATCGCTGCCTTTTGTCTGGTATGTAAATATAATTATATGATATAGATTTATTTGCATTTCCAAATCATTTCATATATCATGTGAGATTATAATAAGCGGATGTGGCTATATTGATTCTGATTAAAATTGATATACCTGTCTCACGACAAGATCATAATATACTCCTTGTATGCTCATCAGTTCATCGTGTGTTCCAATTTCTCTCAATTTTCCCTTGGATATAACTATAATTTTGTTTGCATTTCGAACAGTAGTTAGTCGATGAGCAATTATGATGGTTGTCCTGCCATGTGAAGCCTATGCAAAGCAGAAATCATGAGGCATTGTGTATGAATATACTCGAGATGTAAAATAATGTACGCTAGCACAATTTACATTGTCCAGTGCATTTTGAACTAAAGTTTCACTTTCGGAATCCAAAGCAGACGTGGCTTCATCCAACAGTAATATTTTGGGATTTCTAACGAGAGCTCGAGCAATCGCAATTCTTTGTTTTTGCCCTCCACTTAATTGAGCTCCTCGTTCTCCAACTAGCGTATTGTATTGCTGAAATGCAACTTATTATTCAGGCATGTCGCTTGTATTTTTCGTATGTAAAACTAGTAATATAGTTTATTATAGGTACTTGAGGAAGCTGAGATACAAAGCTATGGACATTAGCTTGTTGAGCCGCTTTTATAATATCTTCAATTTCTGCATCCTCTTTTCCAAATTTAATATTATCAAAAATGGAAGCTTCAAAAAGCACGGGCTCTTGCCCCACTACACCAATATGATCACGAAGCCAACCAACGTTGAGCAATCTTAAATCCGTGCCATCAATTTTTACCTTGATGTCAAATTTTATAATTGGTAATTTTGAATTATTACCTATAGCATTTCATAAAGTTTTCATACCACTCCTTGCAACGGATCATAATATCTTTGTAATAGTTGGAGAACTGTGCTTTTTCCACAGCCACTTTCGCCTACTAATGCAACAGTTTCTCCACGTTTGATTTCTACATCAAATCCTTGCAAAATCTGCGTAGTCATAGTAGCGTGTCAAAATTATAACTGCTGCCATCACCGCTTCAAAATTTGTCTGGGAATTTAAGAAATGACCTTCATGCCAGGACGACTTGGATATTCGAAATGAATGTTGTGAAAAGTTATATTCCCGTCAATTTTCACACGTAAACCACCTTCAGATGAGCTGTCAATTGGCGGTATCTGTTTAATTTGTTCATTAATATTAAATTTATTCTCAAAGAAAATTGCCCTTGACGCCTGAAGGTATACAGTCGAGTTATTTTATATCTCAGCACGTGGTGACAACAAAATTATTGTATGTAATCATTTGGAATGTTCAGTAGAAGAAAAGCTATTTCGCAAAATAAATCAGGCGTCAAACAAAATTTTCGATTGGCACCCATTATTTTCCATATTCAATTTCAATAATGTGTATATGAAATGTGTTAACTACTCGCCCTGTCAATCACTTCATAAACGAAAGTAATGGCGGAGCGAGCAGTTGAAATGACTTCTAAATGAGGAGATATTTGTCCAATATAGTAGGTCCCAAATATCAAATTGATAAAAATCTATGAAAAATGAAAAAGGAGAAAACCTTATATATCACATATTCATGTACATAATCACAAAATGGTACGACTACTGACTGCAGAAACGTTTTGAGGGGTATAATCTGGAGTTTCCATTTGTCGATCTTGGAGGATTAATTTAATTCCATACCACAATGACAAAGCGTAGATGAAAAATATAACCATGTAGTTTGTTCCAGCAGACACTCCTCCAACAATACCACTCTTTATTCCAGCCCGACGAGCGTTAATTAAATATTTCTGATATCTAAATGGCAGGTATATGAAGTGTTTGTCTTGTTTGGATATTTGTAGCATACATTGAGGAATATTTTGGCCAACCTTTCAATTTCTTTTGCTTCTCCACCAAATGCGAAAACTGTTCGTATTGATGAAATAACTTCCTCTGCTACATTTCCTGCTGTAGCATATGCTTTCATTGCTTCTATTGCAAAAGATGACTGGACCTATACAACAAATAAGAGTTATGCGTTAGGATTGCGTAATTCATTAGACGTGTACGTATATGCTTATGCACCTTAACAGCCATGGCTCCTGATGCAATCGTTAATGGAGATGCAGCCAAAATTACCAAGGTCAATTGCCACCCTTGGGCCAATGACATTATTACGCAACCAATAAACATCGACATGTAGTAGGTGACCATTCCGATCTTATCTCCAATGCCATCTTTAAATCTCTGCAGATCACTAAATTTACGAAACAAATTATGAATGCTTTCACGTTATTTGGGTGGTTCTCCAAAATTCATGGCTACTCAAATGACAGGTTTTCAAGCCACAAGAAGATAGTTGGAATTTCAATTCTACAACTTCGTTCGTACGTACATTATGGAGAACCGGGCATTTTCTAAGTCATAACTTTCTTAAATGACGAGGAAATGTCTTACTTAACAGCACGACTTGCAAATTCGCCTGCACGATGATTGTCAAACCATGCCATATCTTGACGGAGAAAGGACTTCAAAAACAAACATTGCACACGGAACAGTTGATTGTTTGCCGATATGCTCAATGTGGTCATCGCCCCGTATCCAGCTATTAGCTGCAGAGCACCAAAACCGGCAAATGCGCCAGCATAATTGCGCATATCGGAGAGAAAAGTATCTTCCGATATTCCAGCACTGCACAAATTTTAAAATTGATGTGACGAACAACTACAGACATCGTGAAGTTGAAAACGCGTATACAGTATATTCCTATAGCTACAACACGATACCAAGTTTCAGGAGATCGACACGAAATGCATTTGATTTTTAACCAACATAACTTTTGGATTCTCCTGTTTGAACGCGCTCCTAGATGAACGCGTACCCCACAGAACCAATTTGGAACAAATAAATAGTGTATCAATATTCATTCCAAATTAATTACAACTATAGCTTTCGTGAATTTTGCGACGTCGATTATAATGTATTCATTTTATATTACCATCCACTGGGTATTATGTTTCCAGTGGAAACGTTATCCTTGGTAATGTGAGGCACAGATACGTTGTAAGTGCTGTTTGAGATCATTGAATAGCACACGAATCCATTTGCAATGTAACCATATATGTAAAAGACAAATGGCATAACCATTCCTCCAATAACTGCGGAACAAAATCCAACACAATGCAGCAAAATATCCAGTTTTGAAGCATGTCGAAACTGCCAAAATAAAAACTATTAATTATCTGTTCTTGCAATTTGTATGGTTTATATCAGAAACTGTACCAAAGATTTAAATGATGTCGCCGTAACAGAAATTTCGGTACTCAATTCAACAGCTGATTCACCACTAATAGCCACAAATAATTAACAATTATTTATCAACGTCATTATTAAAAACCAAATATAGATAATTGTCACTATAAACGTGAGTACGTGAAGTTATTTTCTAAGCTTCTTGCAGTGTGCTCTTCGCCACTTTCGTATATCTGTTTGAAATAAATAATAAAAACAATTTTGCAGTACTTCTTTCAACTCGCTGCAGACTAGTGAATTTGCTTTGCAGTATTTGGATGCAATAGCCTATATGCACTGAGTAGTTGGGGTAAAATATTTCATGACAAACGCTGCGCAAAATTTGGCATCACAACATACAAGCAATGATAAATTGGTATTTAATAGTGACATGTAACCAATGGATGGACTCCAACTACAGTAGAACTCGATTTTACGATATAGGATATTGTCAACTCGGCAAAAGATTCTTTAAATTATCTCATTATACTATCCGACTTTCCTTTGATGCGATAAAAGTTATATGCAATATGCTAGTAATGCAGTGCTCGAACGGCATGAGAATGTTTCAAATAAATTTGAAATGAAACTCATTAAACAACAAGAATGAAGTTAATTGCAAAGGCAGACTAAATTCTAACAAAATAATGAACCCAATGATGGAGTTTGTTATTATACGCGTAGACAGGGTTGCTCGAGATAAAGTTTATAGTGCATTGATAATTACAAAAACCGCTGATATTTTGAGGAAAGTACTTTATGTAGAAACTTTTATTTAGAAAGTTGATATGACGAATTCGATGGTAATATTCTATTTGACCTTGCATGTTATCTTCGATATTATTCGTTTTCTATCTGAAAACGTGTAAAGACAGACCAACAAATGTCACCTTAATGTTGTAGCCCATTATCAAATTAGCACAATAACGCACTTTTTGTTTTTTAAATATAGCCTCTGACTTTATAAAGAATTTTAATCATTGTTGTCGAATGACACCATATTTCATATTTGAATACCTAATTAATGTCAAATCGAATATCGCGTCGGATTCGCCATGTATCAACTTTCCAGAGAAGTTAAAGTTACATTACTTTCCTCAAAATATCAGCGGTTTTTATCTTGAGCCACTCTGAATATGCGAACATTATTCCTGATACGATTAGTAGTTCTTTACGCCGCATTTACTGTATGCATTTTCAATATGAAGGGTAATTATTCAATTATTTTAAAAGCGAAGTACATTTTTTAGCATCCTGTGAAAATATTTTGGAGTAAGTGAAGCAGCTTACCTTGCAATCATCAGTCATGTTTGAATAACCAACTTGAATGATTCTATCCGTGGTCTATAGACTAGCTGTCAATTTAGACAACGTACGGGGATTATTCTAGGATTATTCATCAAATATTATTATCACCGCCTATCTTGTCACCCATATCAAGCTAAGGAATAATTATCACCGAAAAGTCGACATTGCTAATTGTCATCGGTTTCGACAGTGTTAATAATTATTATTAATTGCTATAGCCTTCATATGCCAATTACAAATTCTATAAGAAGCAAGTACGTACATGAAATTTTTATGTGGAGAAATATTGTACTTTGAATCTCAGACAGTGGTTGCACCACAGCACGATGTAAAAGCACCAAACATGAATTCACCAGATACAGTACCATTGCGTAGAAAATTTAAGAATATGAAATCCTCAAAAAAGACTGTTTTGAGCTTCCACTCTATGTAAATAAGGGTGATTTGTAAGGAATTTAACCAGGAATTCCGGCGTTTTTATTAAATGCAGGCACGTACAATTAAAATTTAAATTGCGCTCTTACATGGGGATGATGTACCTACGTACAACACATTTAGTGCCCGTTTTAATTAGGAAGACCAATTCTGACCAAAAAAACTCCAAATTTCAAAAATTAAGAACGAAGCTTCTGGCAATATCACATTGTGAAAACCGTTTTAATCAACCTACCATTACGTAATTTTATTTGATCTTTGGCTTCAACTGAAGAGAGTCCATAAAAAACCGACATCGTCAACCACAATTAACTGACAAAGTCTTGCAACGTTCCCTGAAACTTTCATGTTGTGTGAATACAAGTGATAAAAACGTGTGCCATCGTCTGATCGTCTGGAAAAAGTTAAAACATTATTCAAGATTTGGTCAGTATTTGAGGATGTTGACGATTCCGATCACGTTCACTGATAAGCATGTTGCCTAAATTTACAGGGATAGCTCAAATAGGTCTGCCTAAGAACATTTAGTGGCTAATATAATCCCAAAAAAACATTTTATATAAAATTTTTGAACTTGGTGTTAATACACTGCTCAAATTTTCGTACAAGTCTGGCTTAAAAAAATATATTATCAGCTATATCCTATAGCAGTTAAAAGCATTAAAACGTAGTGCTCTTTTAAACCTCAGCAACACGGTCAGCGCAGAAAAATTGCGCGTATTCAGTCAAAATAATTTTGATAGTTAAATTACAAATATTTACAATTGAGATATTTCGCTCTGAACATGAATACCTGTATCAGGCTACATCGCAAGAATTATGTAGCTTGTAGTAACGACCTTCCAATTGCATAAGATCATCATGAGTACCCATTTCAGCCACCTTTCCCTGATATAAAACAACTATTTGGTCGGCATTTTGTATCGTCGATAGGCGATGAGCAATTGTTATGCACGTCCTGCCCTTCTGAGCTTCTTCTAAAATTTTCTGAACAATCTGCATAGACGTGAAAAACAATAGAAGAATAACATCACAAATTCCTTACATTCAACTAAGACAAGAAACCATTTCGCTGTTCGCATCTAATGCTGAGGTTGCTTCATCGAGAAGCAATATTTGCGGATTTCGAATAAGTGCTCTTGCAATTGCAATTCTTTGCTTCTGGCCGCCACTAAGTTGGACGCCTTTTCTTCCCACGTTAGTATAATACCCCTAGAGTACATAAGTTCATCGTTATGATGCGTTTGAAAAACAATAATTAATTACATGTATGTTACTTCTGGTAAGGACGAAATAAATTCATGGATGTTGGCTTTCCTAGCAGCATCAATCACTTCACACATTGGAATATCTCTTCTATTGTCGCCAAATGTTATATTTTCTACAATTGATCTATCAAATAACATTGGCTCTTGCGAAACGATGCCAATGCAGGATCTTAATGATGCAATATTTATTTTCCTTAAGTCGATTCCATTCACAACCTGTTCAAAGAAAATTTGAATGCAGCGAATTGGATATTACGCGCTTCATTGATCAAGTGCATTACAGATACCACTTCTCCCTGTTCTGGATCGTAAAATCTTTCTAATAATTGGATGCAAGTGCTTTTTCCGCAACCACTTGATCCAACAATAGCAGTACATTTGCCTGCTGCTATTTCCAGAGTAAACTCCTGTAAAATAAGCGCTTCGGTTCTTGTCGGGTAATGGAATGAAATATTATTAAACTTGATGGTAAACTTTTTATCTTGTTCCTAAAATAGCGATTAAATTATACGCTTAGGGCGAAATCAAAAAATAGGGCTACATTTCATGTTACTCACTTCTTGCTGCGCGTTGCAAATTTGATCTTTCTGTAAAATTAACAAAATTATAAAATTATGATAAAATTGGCTGTCATCACGGCAAACTGAATAATAAATAGTCATCCACTGATTACACTGCCATTCTTCTGGCAATAATTGATTTCTATCTTTTGGCCCCATCATCTTAATCCACCGTGATGGCAGCCTTTAATTTTCATTGCAACTTCAATGAATCATTACTAAATAAATTCCATCTTTATTGAAGCTGTCAATTTTGGAATTTCTCTGCCAAATTTGACGTATATGTGCAGAAGCAATTAAAGTTTCCTTTAATCTTGTTGAGAACAACACCATTTCTCCAATTTTGTAAAATCCACACACGTAAAGTTGGTTTATTCTAAGAAAATCAAGTACATTGAGAATTAAAACTTTTTCAAGCATCAGCAAGGGTAAGGGTTAATGATTAATACAAATTTTCTTCTTTGGTACAAATATAGCATCTACATTTTGTAATGATTTACGTGACTTACATCACAATTTTTCTGAAAGAAATTTCGTTCCTTATCATCAGCTGGGTTCCAAAATGAATTATGATCGGAATAACAACGTATAACATAGATTGTGACAATCCGAACAAAATTCCTGTACGGTGAGACACCACTTTGGATTTCCTAAAATGAAGAGTTGTTAATCTATGGGTATTACTTACTCATTTTATACCGCATGCAATCAAATACTTATGAGGGCCTTCAAGTTTGGAAGAATATGCTTCGTAGACAGCGTCTTCAATGTGTAAAGATGCCACCGTTCGTAAATTGACAATGGCTTCCACAGCAATCTACGCGCAGGTAAAATTCGATATCATATCATTGATTAAAAAAACAGGTAGGCGGCCTATACATAGTAAATACCTTATTAGCACTTTGCATGCTGTCTCGTGTAACGTGAGCCGCACTTTCAATTGTTTTGCTATGCAATACAGTTGCAATAACAGCAAGAGGAAATAAAGATCCTGCGGCTAATCCTAATTTCCAGTTGAACACTATGCTCAATACTATAGAAAGTAACACAGTGAAGGCTGATTGAAGAAATGCATCTGCAATCATCTTTGCAGCCTGATTCAAGTACACTCTTGCTGATTAAAATCATAAATAGTATTGGAAGATTATCACAGTATGTACTGCAACAGATAATTTACCCATTGAACTGACGATACATCATTTGCTAATCTAGAAGATAGAATTCCTGAAGCATTTTCAGGCTCATCGAACCAAGACATTTCCTTGATTTTTTACAAAACATGTAAAGTACGCATTTTTCTGATTAGTAGTATCTGCAGTTAGGAAAACATAACAAACACACATTACTTGTCTTAGCATTGAGGAAAACGTCTTTTGTCGCAATCGTGTGGTTAATTTTTCTCCAGAAATACAGAAGAAGGTGTGCTAAAAATGAATATATTTCAATAATTTGTGGAGGCTGGACTGATGTAAGAACGTACCAAGGTGCAGCAGCATTTTCATTATTTTCAATTACTCTTACACATTACACTTGATGGGTCATGAAAACGCTACACTGCACATAACAATGCTAATTTAACGAACATAGTGTTTGATGAGAAATATTTATCCACCATACGGATAAAAGTATATAAGTTTTATTTGTAATGCGTAACATGATAAAAAACTTTTGTGTGCGGGTATGATTTTTTAACTTACTAAGCCACACAGTTGGAAATTAGTAACAATTAATTAAGCGCAGGCGCACGAGAAATATGTTATTCATAAATATTTGTTTTTACTTAACATTGTACATAATATAAGATTGCAAATAGAATGTTACTGCAACCAAATGTCAATATTTATTCTTAGAATTGATAATTCAATTTACAAAAAACAATTATTTGGAATTAAATCAAAAATGTATATTACTTGCAAGAATTTTGCCAGTCCTGCAGCGGCTGCAGTAGCCAAAAACGTAAGAGCAAAAATACCAGAGAGATGAAGGATTTTATTTGGGTCAGGCAATGATATCACCTAATAGACAATGATGAACGAAAAGTTTGATCCATAATCATACATTTATCTCAAAAGCAAAATACAAAGCTTTTATTTAATTTTAACAAAATAAAGGCACTTACTCCGTACACCATTCCACAGAGGATAGAGTAGGCTACTGGCACGCAGCCACCTACTATAGTCCCAATGCTTCCTATCAGTAAAAATATCCATTCTGGAAAATTTACTTTCAACAACCATAACAGCGACGGTGTCTTGAATTTCAAATTGCTGCGGGTTTTTTCAACCATCTATCTCAAAGTCAACAAGATTCTATCATTATCAGAAACATGCATGCATCAGTGTATTGATCTTGGAACTGACTTTTCTGTCCAAGCCATTATTCAAATATGTTTCAGAGTCTCTACGGATACTTCTGAGTGAGTTAACCCTTCGTGTAATCGACACGCGCATGTCGTTATGGCTAACATTGTCGTCTCTGCTGTCCATTTGGTTCAAATTTTCTATATGAAATAAAGCATTGTGGGAAAATTAACAATTGACAATTAGCATGCGGAATGATCATTATTAAATGAATAATGTTCAATGGATTTAACAATGGCAGCACTGCATACGAGCTAATTTTACTTTAAACAAATTTAACTACCTTTTGAAGTGTTCCATGCGTCAATCTGGAAAAAAAAGATTATGAGGCGTAAATTCGCTTGCATTATTGGATATTGTACAACATTTTCAATTTACTTGATTTGTGACAAGACTGTGATATACGCCTTCCATTTGCATCAATTCATTGTGTGTTCCCATTTCTACAACAGCTCCCTCTTCTATTACAACTATTCTGTCTGCATTGCAAACTGTACTCAGCCTGTGTGCAATAATTATAGTTGTCCTTCCTTTGGCAGCCTAAGAATTTCAAAGGTATATGAAGTTGCAGATGGAGTTAATTGTTAAGGAATCCACCCATGTCACAGTAAATCTATTGTGACAATTGCCACAATGTATTAATACTTTGTCTAAAGCTTGCTGCACAATCAGTTCACTTTCTGAATCTAAAGCTGAAGTTGCTTCGTCTAAAATTAAGATTTTTGGATCCCTGACCAGAGCCCTGGCTATTGCAATTCTTTGCTTTTGGCCTCCACTTAGTTGTGCGCCATTTTCACCAACCATTGTGTTGTATTTCTAGGAAAATTGCAATTTTAAATAACAAGTCAGTGTTAGAAATTGTGCCAAATTGTTCGTTTAAAACAATCACGTGGTTACTTGTGGAAGCTGTACAATAAAGTTATGGGCATTGGCTTCTTTGCAGGCTTTAATAATGTCATCTGCTGTTGATTTCTGGTTTCCGAATCGAACATTTTCCAGGATGGATGCTTCGAAAAGCACAGGTTCTTGACCCACTACCCCAATGCAATCTCGTAGCCAGCCTAAGTTTATTTCGCTGATTTCAATTCCACCGATTTTTATCTTTTGTAATAAACAATCCTTCAAGAGCATGATAACAAAATTCGATGTTCCAAATTTTTAGTAAAGTTAAATGTACCGCTCCTTTTGTCGGATTGTAAAAACGTTGGAGAAGTTGAACGGTAGTGCTCTTCCCACAACCGCTTTTTCCAACTAGTGCTACTGTTGCCCCACGTGGTATTTCTAAATTAAATCCTTTCAAGACCTAACAATGTAAATATTGTACTATAATTGCATTTCTTTCCATATTAAATAATAAGCTTAAATAAATTTACTTTAACATCAGGCCGACTGGGATAATTGAAGAATACATCTTCGAAAATAATGTTTATAGTTAAATTATTGGGTTTGAATCCATTCAAAGATGCACTGTCTATTGGTGGTGTCTGAATTAACAAGAATATGAGACAATCGTATATTTGAAAATATGTTTCGCAACTATAATCTATATTTACCCTGGCAATCACTTGGAAAGGATAAATTATGGCAGCCCTGGCATTTTGTATTACTTCTAAATGAGACGGAAGTAAACTAAGATATATGCTAGACACCATCATACTTGAAACCACCTGTAATAAATATGAACAATAGTAAATAACGGAAGTGTTGGCAAACATAATTCAATATGCATAGACAGGACGAGGCTTTGGAATTCATTCTCTAATTTGAAGAAAATATATTTTGACCGGTTTAGGTGTTATTGTACGAGTATTACCTTCAACATTAAGCAGGTATATCCCCAGTACGTTTGAATAAAATCGAGGATCTCAATGACCAAAGCGCTTATTAATAATAGAAATTAATTTTGTGAGAGTCAAAAAAGAGCGATGTCACGTCATAATAGCCCCCGACAAAACAGCCCCGTGCAATAACAGCCCCAAGTCGCGGACTGTTGTTGCCTAGGGCATGTCTTGTCGCGGGCTGTTATTACCTGGGGCTGTTTTGACGCGGGCTTTTATAAAAAGAACCAAAAAGAGCTGTTTGCACGTACTTAATAGGTGGAGAATATTTATGGAAACATTGAAACAGCAGGTTTTCAGTGTCAGTTGATCAATTGTAACTTAAAATTGTGTTTTGAATAGATTTTGGTCCTGAATATGTGTACACATATACCACGTAATAATGTTGTGCATAGCAGTCATATTACATTTCCAAATTGTTTAGGCTCTCAATACGTATATTATCCGACAATGACTGTCATATATCTGGTTCAACATGATTTAAGCTGCGATCATATGTCGCTTATTAATTTCATTACGGTGCTCCATTTCCCGACATAATTATCGCCAATTGAAGATATATTTGTACGTACGTATAAGCTAACGACAGACAAACGGCTAGCTAAATAAATTGTCGTTTCGGCTTAATGATTCATACAGTATATCGAAGTTTAATAGATATAAGTAGGACATGGATAACCTAGGCTACGTGGGAAACTTGTGCATGTAGATTTTCATGTGGCAAACGATTTCAGACTTCAATATAACGACTCAATAATAAAAAATTGCGATTCCTTGTACTATATGCGGAAATTTGAACGATTGGGACTCTGCAAATGCAGTATTATAAAGTACAACTCTGAAGGGCAACAAATTTAGATGTGTTATATGGATTATCCATAAAACAATTTTAGCCTCACCCTGTCTAACTGCAGAATAATTACGGTGGCCAACTTGGCTGGAGTGTAATCTGGATGGGCAGAATCTCTGTCTTCCACTATTAACTTTATCCCATACCAAAACGACAGCCCATAAAATGCCAAATGCAAAAAGAGACCGATTGCCATTCCGATTCCTCGGATTATACCACCCTTAATTGCCATACGTTGAGAATTCTTTAAGATGTCATCGTATCTGCATGAAATTGATATTTTTTTCTCGTAGTTAATGAATTTGCAATTTGTAATTATCATGCACCTGAGCACCTCGAAAACTCCTTTGATTCTCCACCGTATGAGAAAACTGTCCTGATCAACGACAAAGTTTCTTCGGCAGAATTTGCAGCTTTAACACTTAAAGTCATCGCCATTTGCAAATATGACGATTGCAACTAAGGTTTTATTAAAACAGTGAATTAATTTACAGATTTACTAAACTTTGCTAATGGAAGGTGTATAACGTATATTTGACAAATGTGTGATATTCTTTTCAATTAATTATGAGATTTCTTGAGTTTTAATCGTCTTAAAGTCGTACACCTCCATTGAATGATAAATTATTTTATTACACTAACCTTTGCAATTATAATTTCATTTATTATTGCCAGTGGAAGGAAAGTTAGAGTTACCAAAGCAAGTTTCCATCCTGTAATTAAAGCCATAATCGCAGAACCGAAAAATGTAGATAGATATATAATTACAAGGCCAAGGCTGCAAGAAATTCCTTCTTTATATCGTTGTAAGTCACTGCAAATGCGGAATTCGAAAAGTAGTTTACATTACAAATCTAACTGTTGGCAATAAGTTTAATCTTTAATTCATTATATTTACTCGACTGCACGACTTCCAAATTCAGCTGCATTTTGGTTATCGAACCACTCGACATTTTGCCGAAGAAATGATTTCAAGAACAAGCATCTGATTCGAAACACTTGATTTTCGGAGGAAATTGTTAAAGCTGTCATCATGATGTACCCTGCCAATAACCGCACAACGGACAAGCTGCCAATTGAAATCGTAGATATCCTTATTTGTGTCAGTATTCCCTCGACGTTAGCATCCATACTGCACAGAAACATATTGATATATTACCGTTGTAACGAATGTCATTCAACACACGTGTGACTTACCAAAAAGTTGCCGTTGTGCTTTCATTTCGTGTGTCATTTTGCAATGCATGCTGATTGTTTAACATTTCGTAACAAATGAAGCCAGTAACTAACCCTCCGTTAAATACTTGAGAAATCGGAATACATATACCGCATATAATTGCGCACAGAATTCCTGCTAAAATTAACAACTTGTCACCGAGAGATGCATATTTGAACTGCAAAAAAGGAATTGACTGAATGATGCTAACAATTACAATTGCTCTGGGGAAATGCGTATAGTGTAATGCAGACGATCATGAATATCGAGATATTAGGTAAAATGTTTAAATTACTTACAGTGTATTTTACTTTGTAATTAACAGAATTTTTATTGTCACATTGTTAGGTATTATATAAAAGCACGTAATTTGTAAGTTTTCAAATTTCCCCTTTGAGCCAATTAAAATTAAGTATAGCTCCATAAACTAATATTGTTCAGCCCCGGAAAAATTGTATGAATATAAATGTGTACTTGTATGGTATATTAGTAGGTAAACTCGTGTACGTGTATTGTGCAGTCCTCTTAGAAAAAATAAGAGACTTTCATCTCCCTGAGGTTGTTAGTACATATTATCACTGACTTTTATAAGAGCAAAGGTGATAAAATTTTTCACAAAATGTCGTAAACCTTGCATTTAGTTGCGTTTGAATAAACCCATGTCAGGGGGTGGAGGCACCAAACATTATTCCATTCAAACAGTCAGTAAATAAATTTCCTGGGCTTGCGATGTATTAATTTTTGGAGTTTCAAAAGTCTTTGTAATACATACCAATGATATGAATGGTGCAACATTTCTATGACGGCATTCTTTTTTTTCATCGTGACACTAAAGTGAAATTTAATTAAAATAGTCAATTGGCATAGCCACCCTTCAGACAATAAATCCACTGATAATGAAGCAATTTGAATAAGCCGTGTAGAAAAACAATTGCCATTGATTTGATTATTTTTATATTTAACTGAAATAAATGGCATTTATATAGAAAGCACTGGGATTGAACCTCAACACCATAATTGACTAGAGGGATTTGCCGAGGACAAAGGTGAACAATCAATGCTGCGCTTACATATATGCATATACGTATGCAAGTTAGCTAAAACTTTAGCTAGAGGACCGTAAAAGACCATGCACGTGACCATTTCGATTCATTTCACCACATTATACTATTCCACGTTGATGGAATCAACTTATGTGAAACACCGGATATTTCCGCGTAACATATTTTGTAAAACAATACAACAATGTACAGTACACAGATTGCTCTGAACAAAATATTAGCTTACTTGGGTTGCATCCTGCGACATTTTTCTTCTCAATGGTCTAATCTTCCGTTTAAAATTGACAACATCCGACAATTTCTAGAATTTATATATGTCAAGAATATTTAAATGTGTTAACTAGAGAAATAATTTTATTGTCAGCATTATCCTTAAAAATATGCAGAATATATGCATTTGCAGCACGCCTAATGCTGCATTGTATCAAGACATACTGTGCAATGTTTTTCATATCTTATTAGAAAAAAGGACGTTTGATAAAACGTCGCAGTTACAATGACAGGACAATGCTTGGCATTTTTCCTGCCCAGAAATGCGATTGTTTCTTTACAAAAATAAAGAGGAAACTATGAAATCAGAACTTATTTTTATCTTTAAATTTGATGTCTAGGGCTAAATGCCCAATTTCTTTGGCACTGAAATAACCTTTATATAATTTGAAGTTGTACCATGAATTCTTAATGCAGAGATTTTAGACTGCCATTATTTTTAATAACTGCTGGGAATTGAATCGTTTATGAGCAACAATTTTTTATTGAAATTTAACAAATATATCTTTATTACAATTGTTGGTTACAGGCGATTTCAAAATTTATGAACAAAAATCCTTTAATTCATACATGAAATTTACAAATAGGCCTATCTCCAAAACATATGGAAAGAAAATGGCATTTACGAAATTCAGTATTGAATTATTCGGCCACGATTGTAATTGAAATCCCGTGACCTTGGCATTTTTACTGTGGTATACTTTGGGGCGACAGGGCGGGGGAACAAGATCCGGTTTTGGGTAGCAGCACGTTTATTCAAAATCGGATTTGCTATCACTTGGGCACGGCTCGTTTCGGCGCGCATCAGTTTGGCACGATCGATTGGGGGCGCACCGAGATAGGCGCGCATCGTATTGGCGCGAATCGTATTGGCGCGAATCGTTTTGGCGCGCAATCGTTTTGGCGCGCAATGAAATATTGCGGCCATCCTCCAAAATTCTTGCTGAAGCTCTGTAAAGCCCCATATAGTTAATTAATAGATTCCCGTCCCCGCGCGCACCGGTTTTTTTCAAGCAAAATTTTTATTCATTAAAATACGACTGAAAAGGTAACAACTCGCCCTGTGTATCCGCATCAACACGTACACAAAAACACGAGTCAGATCGTTTTATAGGCAAAACTATTGGAGATTTCGTGATGATGATCAGGACTAGGGCTTCGTGACGAGGTTTCTGCGCCACTTTGCGTTCAAATTAATTGAAATTTAGAATAAAAAATAAAAATAAAAGCCGCGCGCGCGCATCCATTTTGGTCGATTTCCGGACAGGAATCTATTGGGTAATTAACTATATGGGGCCTAATTGGATGGGCCTATTATTCAAGATGAAGTTTAATTAAAAATATTTAAATCTATTGAGATCAGTATTTATGCATTTAATCCAACTAGAATTATACCATAACAACATTAAGTTCTGTAATGACAAATATATTATCGTCTATGAAGCACAAGTCTAAATCACGAAGGTTTTATTTTTCTGTGTATTAACTGTGATTGAATAAATACAATGTATGTAAGAAGAATAAAACCATATTTATTACTACTCGTGCCTAAATAATTCCGCGCTCAATACAAAGTTTTCAGAAAATTTCCCTATAGATTGTTGACCAGTGCAGAAATTTTGAAGAATGGCGACAATCTTTCATTGCGCACCAAAACGATTTGCGCCAATGTGATGCGCGCCCATCTCAGTGCGCACCCAATCGATCGCGCCAAACTGATGTGCGCCGAAACGAGCCGCGCCCAAGTGATCATGATCCGAAAAGATACATCAGCCCTTGCAAATACATTGGCACGTTAATTACTTTTCAAAAATTTTGCCTTCACCGAATTTTAAACTTTCGGGCGAAATTAAAAATACCACAGACTGCAGAAATTTGTAATTCAAATGTAATTAGGCTGCACGACGATACACATTTTTACATTAATATAATAATTGAATACTTTAGTAACCTCCTTACCATTTCATCAGTCGGGAGGATGTTGTTGCTGCAATGCACCTTATATAATCTACAAGTTGCTATTACGTTCATTAGCACTTTAGATACGAGCTGTAACGATTTTGTTGTCCACTGGAATTTATAATTGATTTCACCAAAATGGTTGCTAAGCACATTGAAGGACAACAAAAGTTCATCCCTTTATGAGCCTGTTGCAATGTCAATAAATTACTCTTCAGTAAAGTAGCGTTATTAATTTGATTGTTTGGCATGCTCGGCTACAGGAACTGCGATTTACCTTATAGGACCTTTTCCTCACTGTCGACTCCAAAGTTCCAAACAATCAATGTCACGTGACTATCGTCGACTTGGAAAATAATTCATGGTACCTACACTAATCGAAATTCACCGATCACGTTATACTATTAACACCAAATATACACATACTGCGCACACAATTGTTTTTCCAGATTTATTCATCGATGAAAAAGATACATACATTTTAAGTTTAAAATTAAACTTATTGCAGTATTAAGCCTACAACACAAAAGCCTTTCAAAAACACTTTGCTACTGTTTGTAACTTTGAAACATTCTTAAGGCCAACAAAATAAGTACTTTCGTTTTCCTATTCTTTGCGAATTACCATAAAAATTGTGCAAAGTTTCTTGTAGATAGTAACTTATTGAAGTGCCAGTATCAATAATGTCGAAGTTATACAAGCCAGAAAATACAACACCTTAAGCATGGTCTTCTTACAACAATCTTAACTTTACAGCACATAATCCAATTCATAGCGAACAAATTGATTTTTCGGAGGTTCATTGTATATCCTGGGATATCCTGCAACAAGAGCATCTTGTCCGCCAATGTACAAACTGTTATAGATTTTCCAGTAAACATCTCGGACTTTTCTTGCTGGGTGGAAGAGTCCCTGTATAATAATAATAACAAAAAAGTCAAAACGTTGGAAAACAGTTAACAAAATATTATCGCACTAATCTATCCACGAGAAAATCCTTCGTTACCTGCATGGTGTACTGCAAAATTTTTATGGGCCCGAGAGCAACCCGGAGACCTTCAACAGAATCCATGAAAGCTTGAACAAGGTGAGGTGAGGTTTCAAATATATTTGGCCAAACATAGTTCAGCAAATGAATCAATGCATCTTCACACCCAAACCCATAAACGCCTAATGACATGTGTTTAATTGCTGCACAAGCAGTCTGTCGATGAACAAGATCTCTGAACAATGAACACAAAGTAATTAGACCATCAAATTTACAAAACACACGGTATTAAACGTCAAAATGCATACCTATCCATTAGAGCATCTTCCAAAAGAGGAGTCACAGCATAAATATAATCTTTACCCATTTCTCCGATATACTCAAAAAGAAAAGACAGAGACTTCAAGACACCATTTTGAACATTCAACTCTGGAACTCTGTACTCGTTCATCAAAGCTGGGAGAACAGTGAACGGTGAGCAAGTTTCGGCCACAATTGCAATTGCTACTGTTGTGCACACTCTGTTCTGTCTCTCCTGAACTTTCAGGTTATTTAGCAATGTTGCCAACACATCATGGGGGCTACATAAAAAGTCACCTTTAATATATTTATTCACAAATTTGTATGTCAGTATTTAGTAAGGTACTTACCCAATCGCTTTAGCTATGTATCCAAATGTATTCACGGTAGCTCGTCGGATTGCTTTCTTATGAGCCTTGAGAAGTTCCAGTAATTCAAAACAGATTCGCATCCACTCCCGGGCAGAAACGTATTCTGGACCACGATCCGCAATTCTTCCAACCAAATCAATGCAATTTTCCTGCACCTTCTCGTGCCTAAATTTGAACAAAGAAACCAATCCCGGTTGGTGAAATAACACGATAAAACGTGGCAGTATTTC
The DNA here is from genome assembly GCA_023279145.1 of Glomeris maerens. NCBI lineage: Eukaryota > Metazoa > Arthropoda > Diplopoda > Glomerida > Glomeridae > Glomeris > Glomeris maerens. Next base: position 28,731 of record WWPM01023471.1, read on the forward strand.
CAAGAACAGTACCTATTTTTCAAAATTGGAGTCAAACGGGGAAGTAAATCTTTGATTGGTGGGGTCATCTTAGACATACCAATCACATTCACAATTCCTTTCAAAGCACCCAAGATGCTTCCAAGAACCTCAGGATATTCTTCACCAAGGTACTCGTACAGGACAACACCTAAATGGCCCATTAGCTTTTCCTGCAATAATACAAAAACGTAGATTTAAACACTTGATTAACATACACATATCTTACACAGGTATTACCTCTTGGCAGGTCTTCATTACGACAGCAATTCTTGAAATTAGATCAGCAGCTTGCTGTCTTACTTTTGCAGATTTATTATTCAAGCGCCACAAAATAGTACCACAAATTTGCGGCAAATATGGTTTCACCCGTTTACCCAACGTATTTACCACTGTGCCAAAGCCATTCAACATCACCACATCCTATAAACACATGGCAAATCAGTAAAGCCATGTTCAAAATATTCCATATACTGATGGCTAACACTCACTTCAGTTGTCTGTTCTTGGAAGGCGTACAAGATGCCATCAATAAGCTGTTCTTCAAGTCTAGAGTCAATATCAGCAGCTCCAAGGTTAGCCATAATTTTCTCAATAGTTTCCATAACCATTTTACGATATTGTTCATTTTCATCTTTTAGGTCATCCACAACACGATTGATGATCTCAGCAGCACCAACCTTATTTGCAATCTCCACGGTTGTGTCAACAAGCTACAGTCCACAAATATTAACAAAATATTACATCTGCATAGACAGAAGTAAGAAATCATCTTTCCCCAACCTGACGGTAGTTTCTTCGATCCAAAGCCATGCGGTGATTCCAGAAATGCTTGAAAAAATGAGGCAGAATTTCTTCTTTGATGTATTGAGCTTCCACACCATCAGTAGCGCAACATTGTTTCACCACCTTGCAAAAATGACCGCAAACATTTCAAGATTACAGGCAAAAACAAAATACGAGATCTATGCAAGTACATACCTTCAGCACAATCTTTTTCATTTCTTCATCGGGCGATTGAAATTCACGAATCAAGATCAGCATCACTTCCCTGGTGTAATAATTGGCATATTCGGCATCCATCAAAGGGATCAAATAGCCAATAGCTTTCAAAAATGCAGCCAAACCCTGAACAGTAAAATGTGTTAATGAAGAATCAATCCGGAATAATTTAGAATCTGGATTTAAAGCGGCTACCTTTCCACGATGAGTTCTTATACCTTTCCAGAGTGGTTTAAGAACACTGTCAAATGATTCAATACCGTACGGTGTTGCAGCTTCAGCCAGTGCGGCCAAAGCCAAAGCTGTGATAGTGCGGACCTTCTGTTGCTCATCCACAAGACCTAGAACGCAAACATTAGCGTTACACCAATGTAAGCTTTTACAGAATACACTTAAATGTAATTCAGACATACCATGCTCGATGATCTCAACAAGGGATCTGAGGTGAGGCAAAATAGCACAGCCCATCAAAATGGCAATTTGTTGCACTATTTTTATGCCAGTATGTCTCGCCTGCCATGACTTTTTGCTTCGGCAAACGGCTTTCAAAAAAGGAAGGAGCGACGGGATACCCAGTGCCGAAGCTACAACTGCAAATGCACGAGCAGTAGTATTTCTCACGTACTCATCAATGTTGTCAATGTCAGGACGCATTGTCGAGATCATTGTTGCCAAACCAGCAGCCTAAAACAAAAATTGATTATAATAGTTGCAACAATCAGTGAAGAATAATGAATGAAATACAAACTTTGGCCAAATTGGAAATAATTTCTCGTCCTTCAACTCGAGCATAGTAATCTTCATCGATTAACAGTGGTTCGATGACAACAAGAATCTAAATTTGCAGCAAAATATTGAACGTAATTTCAATCGTGTCATTATATCTGGATTAAAACTATCCAACACTCATCCAATTACCTTATGCACATATGGACGGACAAGATCATCAAGTTTGTAAAGGATCCTGTCAATAACTTTCACTAGAAGATGTCTCTCTTGGTCTTCAAGCGTGGGAGACATCAGAAGCGGAAGAATCTGATTGAAGAGAGGACCAGCTCCAAATTCTCTCGCTTTGTCCGTAATTTGGCGCAATGCGGCTTTACGCATAGGAGGAGTTCCATTCTTTATCTTGAGAAGCAATTTCATGATCTTTCGCTCTTTCTGTTCTTCTGGACTCAATGATTCCTCATCAACGTCAACCTATTAACAATTTACCTTTATTACTGAATGCTTCACTGGAAAAAAATCTTGAATTTACTCACCAGCAATTTATCAAAGTATTGTGCATCCTCTGGTTTGAGGAAAGGCAAGTTGCCTTTAGGTTGATTGTCAACTATTTTATTCGCACTTTTATCTTCAGTTTGAATGTAGAAGCCGGACATTCCTCCCAGCGGCGTAGGAGTGGATGTTAATTTCCTGGCTGGGGTACGAATGGGCACATAACCAGCTGGAGGTTGAAGGACCTTGTAACCATCAGGGAACATAGCATCGAGCTCATCTTCAGAAAGTGGCCGATTTCTTTCATCAATTTCTCGTTCCCATCTGTACGCTTGAAGTTGCTCTGGAGTCATCGACATCAGGTGCCCTAAAAGCCAAACCTCGTTCAACACAGCAATCGAAACGGAGCTTCCGGACCAACAGCGGCTTATTTAAAAGTAATGTATTATTTTTTGTCAACAGTAAGCTAACCTGGTGTTGGTGTGGCCATTGCCATTGCTTTAGCTCCCGTTGGAGTTGTCAAGCCAGTTGGCGTCATCATGCTTGGGGTTTGTGGTGTCTGGTTGCCGATTTGACTGGCAGGAGTTTCATCCCATCTTGACCTGCGCTTGCTGGCACTCGGGGTTGGTGTATCTTGAATCTGATCGGTAACTCCTCGATCCGTTCTTGGCGTTTCAGCCCAACCACTGTTATGTCCAGGAGTTTCTGTTTACAGCAAACAATTCATGCATGTTAACACGTGAATTATACTTGAGATAAATAACGACGTTATTATCATAAACAACAAACCACGCTCTGTTTTTGGAGTTTCGTCCCATCGATTTCTCTTCGAGCTTGGAGTGGATTTATGTCCAGGAGTCTCGTGGCCAGGAGTCACCGCTCCAGGAGTGAGGTGACCGGGTGTTGGTTCCCAAAGTCGTGTGCTTGCTCCAGGTGTGGCTCCAGGTGTTTCCGAACCCTTTGGCCTTCCTGGTGTCTCATCCCAGCGACTTTGTGAAGGTGTATGGGCCTATCACGACATACGACAAACTCAACAACTGCAATAGCAAGAAAAAGGATATGGCAATTACTGACCTCTGCAATATCCCAGCTGGATGTTTTCTTTTTGGCAGGGGGCGCTGCACCAGATGACGACGACGACGACGACTCCTCACTGACGGTTTGGTCCCAACGGCGGCGCTTAGCAGCTGAAATACAAACATTTGCGGAAAACATTGAAAATATGTTACCCTTATATTAAATATAATTATAGATACAAACCTGCTTTGTCAGCAGATGAATCTCCATTTTGAACAGCTTTCAGTTCACCAGCTTTTGCTTTGTCCGAAATTTTTTTCCTCAGCTCAGCCTGGGAAAATATACAGCCAAATCAATCTGACGAACTCGTTCCATGTAATGCTACACAGCGTAAACTTCTCTTACCTGATCTTTGGTCAGGGCCTGCTCTTGCATAATCATGGAATAGGTTCTTGATTGTGGATCCGGTGTCTTCCCTCCTGCAAAGATAAAGAAAAAAAAAGTCACGACAGGGCGTGACAAATTAGTAAACAATTCAGAAACTAGATAAACCACAAGCGAGCGAGTAAATATCTTATGAAGAGAGCACATTGCGCGAATACACAGACAGTCAAATAGAATTTACTGAAACAATGTGCACTTTTCAGCACTCGGACCTTCCATTTGCAATGCCATTTGAAAACTGAAATAAACTCCGAGACGTCTTTGTATGAACGTCAAGGCATGGCCTAGTATTTGTTTTAAGCAATACGGTTTCACAAGTTTTTTTAGTCAGCTAGAGAATGTTGCTGCATTCGAGCCAAAAGATCAATAGCTGCTAGAAAATGCATGGCATTGCACAAAGCCCTCAGGAAAAAGTCTAGGATCCATAAGGAGTATTAATTTGGAGATTTTCTCTCGTTTTCCTGTTGGCTGTCAGACGATAATCTCTTCGATCGAATTGCATACGTACGTGTTACCTCCCGCCTCTTGTTGTCACATGTCTACACACAAGAGGAACCTTATTCAACTCTTGCAGCTTCACACTTCCTAAAAATAATCTGTACCATTAATAATTTCTATTCAGTACTTAAATCTATCGCTTCTTTTTCGTTACACCGCAGGCACGAAACATATCTATTCACGTCAATCTCCCAGGACGTACATGGTGATCCACTAAAAATTAAGTTGCTCCTACTCATTTCCGAATCACTCGGGTCACCACTATTAAATTTCATAAATCCCTTTCATCTAATACTGATCAAATTTTTATATAAAATTAAGACTTCAGGCAGCAGACTATAGATTTAAATTTTAAGAGCCAAAATTTTTTTGCCAAGGGCATTTTTGGGACTATAATTTACTTTCTCAATTGCAAAGAAGTCTCCTTAGGTTGAGTGATGGTTGACACCTGTGCAGCACCGCTTGGGAAAGAAGAAATTGAACGACAGGCATTAGTAAATTATATCTTGGGATTTCAATCAGATACTAAGCAGCAAATGCCCTGAACCACTTAAAACTCTGTTTCAAATGGGAAATAGTTACTTCAATTCAATCCCTGCTACTCCGTTAACGGTTTCTGACCTGCCACACACACATTTCATCTAAACAACTACGATTTTAGCACATTTTCAATTCAAACTTCAGCTCAAGAAAACGTCCAGCAAAGATGACAAGACATTGCTGAAAACTAAATCAAAGCTACACCCTCCAAGTAAGGCATTGAGCACACTTCCTAATTACACATGTTGGTCCCACAACACAGCAAAATTATCCCACTTCAAATAAATGTATAAATTAGCTGTAGTCAAACACGATAAATGAAAATAAATACACATTGCATTTTTTAACAACGCAACGAATGACAGAAAGATGTGCGTGATTTTGTGAATAAATTCCAAAACCCTTTAACAATTACTTAGGTAATTTGATTTCCCCAATCAACATGGCTTAAATTATGATTTAATTTGCAGTCACACTCAGAGCCATATTTTAAGTATGCCCCGTCAATTTGCCAGAAGTTTCATACGCAATTCTTGCCATTAAACATGGTCAGTGTAATATCAGAAGTCGATTTCTAATCCCGTATGTCTAATAAATCGAGTACGCATAAATTTTCAAGTGATAATAATACACATATCAATACCGATTACATGCTAGTACACACAAAGCGACAAACATTCAATTGGTACATACCATCTCTGAACGGATCAGCTCTTTCAGGGGATATCATTTGATTGCGGTGCCGCTGCTGGTAGTCATCTTTGCGGTCCAACACTCGAGGAATTCTTCTTTCAGCAAGAGGATCAAAATCCTGCAGAACATGGACGCATTTTAAATCTCACAATAATAAATTGGAATTTCTCTGAGCACTCTATCTTGTATAATTATCAAATGTACTGTAAAAAAACATTTGGTAAATCAATTGTGGGAAGTTTTTACCTTGTCTCCAGGTATGTCATTTAATAATGCCAAAGGTGCTGTGTATGTTGCCCTCTTGCCTTGAGCAGCCACAGCAGCTGCAGCTGGATCTTCCTCGTCATCCTAAATTTTAACCACAAGTATTAACCCAAACTGCAAACTAAGGTCATTTTCATATTGAATTGAACACGGCTGAAAAAAAACTTTTATAACAAATAACTTACGTCTGCGTCTTCATTTGCGGCAATCGATGTGTTGTAATCATCGTACTTGCTTTTGGTGGAATCGTAGATCTCGGAATCAAAAAACCCCGAAGATCCAAGGGAAACTCGGTCGCCATTATCCCGTACCAGGGTCTGTTTTTTGGCTTGAATTTCTCGAATCTGCTCCTCGATATCTGTGAAGCACAAGTAAAATTCAAAAATTTAACACGCAAAAAGTAGCGCCGATTTTGGTTAACACGCTCTGCGTCGTATTCAACGCAACGTTTGTTTGCGTTGTCGGACGCCATTTTTTTTCACTGCGATCGATTGTCATGATTCGTTTTCGTCCATTTTTGCCTCCTCATTGAAAGCATTTCACGGACATCGACTAACCATTTGTTCTCATCCACAAAAAGCAAGCAAAATTCTACCTTTTGCAACAGTTTCACTATAATAAAACGACGAGATTAGACCATATTATCTGCTTTACCTTCGTGCGTCACTGGAACTCCTGTTGGTGCCGCCATTTTGTGAATCTGATATCTGATCTCTACCAGGTGGATCGATACGGCCTTTTATATCGATGCATATATTCACCCGGATTTTTGTACCGCGCAATTTGAATATCCTAATCGTGATATAGGGTATGCAATAATCTGTAACCGCAATTTCAATCCAATACACAATCTCGCGACAGAATTATTATGAAACTCGTCAAAATAACTGAAATTAGATCGTTTATTGCTTAGACAAGTTAATAAACAATTGACTTACGTACATTCGTTTGGAATTAATAAGGTAGATAGTACATGTCGGCATTGACGATGAAATTTCCCAAAATCCCGAACGATAAAAATAGTTACGACGTGCTTTGGCTTTGTACGGGCATCGATATTCGAACATTTTCTACGCATAGATTTCAAATTTATTTTACAAATTGGCGGCCAATGATTTGGGATAGATACATTAATGTACACCTACACAGATG